>CANUEX010053753.1:0-54460 GCA_948099535.1 Jatropha multifida
AAGTTTATAATTTATCATTATAACATATTAAGTAACCATTCAATATGTAGAAATCATTTTGAATAGAAAGTAATTAAACATGTAAAAGTTAGGAAAATTTTATTATTTTCCAAATTGTCTTAATGAGACTGCTTAAATTCAACTATTATGTTTTGTTCAATTAAATATGTAAATAAATTTCAAAAATTATGAAATTTTGCAGAAAGATAGCCTAAGATGTTAGTAAGATTGTGTTAGAAGGAAAAGTCTAAATAATGGGGGAAATTGGAAATATTAATAAAATGAAGGAGACTATTCAGTATAAGAAAGTTGAAAATTTTGGTTCAGTAATTAATTTATTTAAATAGGTTAATGAACTCCAAAATTCATGAAATTTAATATGAGAGTATCTTGAGATGTTAGAAACTACCTGATAAAATTTTAAAATAAATGGACATGAGAAGATAAATATTTAATTAAATAAACACATACTGCTCATGTGCTGAAAATTCTACTTTTCATTAGATTTGCATTAAGTTGAGAATATTAACATATGAGTGAATTAGCTATGAACATGAATATATAGTAAATAAATATAAAGCTTAATATGTATAATTTCTATCCCTAAAAATGCAGATTTTAAATTTAATGAATAAAAATATTAAGGAACCTTGAATGTCAATAAAGAACTAGAAGCAAACTAAAAGCGAAATATATGTTTAAATGTGAATATAGGTTGAGGATTACTACGGAATCTTTTTGAAATTATAAGTGATCGAGAGGAATCAAATTCTCATTTTTAAGGTGAGTTATAGTATCTAATTCTTCCTTATTGTATTGGAACTTTTGATCAATTACATACCATTACTAGTATTGAAATCATTTATTTATTGTAATATTGAAATTGTGAATTCTGAAACCTATGTGACCTCTATGTCTGTTTTGATTGTACCAAGCCATTTGATTAGCCAATATGATACCAGTCTTGATGGGGGCTATACCATCAAGTTATATGCACATAGAAATTTGTGATAAAAGGGAGAAGTTATTGCCCTAATATGTGATATGTGTGATAGCACTAAAATATGCATAGTAATATATTTTATTCAGTGGTATATATGTGATTATCTATCATATTAGTGATATCTCATTTATGACATTGATCCGAATATTGTGAATCCCTATTGATATTTCATTTGTGATATTAATCTGATTACTATGAAACCCTTTTGCTATCTCATTTGTGATATTGATCCAATTATTATGAATCCTTTCATACGAATTTATTTCTGATGAGCTAATAATAGTGCTACCGTATTGCTATAAATGTTGAACCTTGAAATACTTTTCATTGTACACACTATCTATATGACACTATAACCTTATTGAGTTGACGACTCATTCAAGCGTCTGTGGTTTCAGGTAGAGGTGATCATAGTCAGTCAGCTTCTTGATTCCTACTTCCAACAAGAAGCCTGTGATCAATGTAAATATTATTGTTAAATTATATAATCTCTAGTTGCTCCATAGAATATTTGTGGATGATATTAGTATTGGACGTGTGTAAGTTTTATTCTAACAGTATTGAGAGAGTACTACGTGTCTATATAGAATGTGAGGAAGAATATTCTCAGTGATTCTAGGAATTTAATAAATAAATTAATTGAGACCCACTTGAGTAAATATCTAAGATAAGTAATGTATGTATTGTGGGTTCTACGACGTGCTCGGTGGCCTTAAGCCTACCTAGACCCTAGGATCGTCGCATCACTAAAATTTGGGGTGTGACATAGTGTTTTTTCTTTTCTTCTATTGTGCATGTGTAGTGACTACAATTACTTGCTTGAGGTCAATTATGGTGAGATTTTCCTTAATAATGTGGCTGATAATGATAAAATATATGTGGATGGTGATGTAATGGACATTGGGGTAAATCTAGACAACTTTTCAGTGGAAGACTTTAGAGATTGCATGCAAGATGTAATGGGGTATAGGGTATTAGATAAGAATAGTTTTTAGACAACCATAATTATTAATGTCACATGGATCAATGTTTTTGTATGAGGAGACTAGTGATGTGCTTTTGGACTTTTTGATGCAAGTAGGTTCAGTAGATGTGTACATTAAGCATGTGATACATAGGGACAAAGGTGTCATAGAAGATGCAGGAAGGAAAATGAGTAGAGGTAGTTGTGACAATGTATCTGCTAAACTACTTGAGACTGGTAAAAAAGGTAAAGGAAAAGAAGTTGAGGGTGGTAGCGCAAGTTTTAATGAGGAAAATTGATACACTGTCTTTAAACTGTAGGACCAACTCAGGAAGTCCAAAATCCACTTGTAACCATACTCGGTGAGAGTAGTGGGGTAAATAGGGTTTGTGGCTTATTTAATATTGATGTACAATCTGAAGTTAATAGGATGGGTGGCTTGGGAGATGAGCATGCAGTAGAGAGTGAGGATGAAGCACAACATGAAGATGATGTGGAGGTAGTTGAGTGTGAATGGATGTCATGCGATGATGAAGAGCTTCAAGATGCAAGACATGGAATTAGAAATTTCAAATCAAAATTAAGGACCCTAATAGATAAAGTTCAGATTTAAGAAAATCTAAGAAATGAGGCAGCTGACGAAGATGAGTATATTGATGAATTTCAAGAAAGAGTTAAAAGGGGCTTTTAAAAGAGAGGTAAATTTCCTATCCTTGATTTAGAGAGTAGCACAATTAAGTTTCACCAAGTATGAGTTTTAGTAGCCCTTAACAGTTTAAAGATGCTATAACTTAAGTAGTCCAAGATAGTAGAAATGTTAAGTTTGTAAGGAATACCAAAAAAAAAATTTGGGGCAAAATGTGTCGATCTAACTTGTCCATGGCCTATTTATGCTTCTAAGGGGGCTGGCATCAATGATGTACAGGTTAAGACATTAGTAAACAAGCACACATGTCCTATTTGTTTTAGGGTAATTTTCACTAGAGGGACCTGAACTATAGGGATAATCACTTAATGGGGTACCATCTTTAATTTATATTTGTAAATGCCCAAACTCCCCAATTCATAACAGTAAAATGCCTATCGCCACAATTGTGAAATTTCGATGGTCAGATTGCCACGTATTTCACCCGTGGTATTTTTAACCCTCTTATTTTCCATGTTAGCATTTTTTGGCTCTTCTCCATCTCAACAATCAGACCCTAACCTACCCCTCTATCTCTCTTGACCCTGTGTCTCTCTTCACTCTGCCAATTAACTATCTTTTCTGTATTTTTTTTTTGTCTTTTCTCTCGTTCATCGACATTTTGAAGTCCCCCCTAACCGAAACCCTAAAGCGTGAGAATCATTTTGAGTTTGAGAATTGTTTGTTACTGATGTTTGCAAAATTGAAGACCATCTTTCCAAACCCATTCAAGTTTCCCCTAACCTGAACCCTAAATCGCAACTCAAACTTCAGTTCGTTTGGAGTTTGAGAATCCTTTTTCACTGGTCTTTGCGAAATCGAAACGCACATGTAAAGTGAGGCACACTTGAGAATAAAAAAGAAGAAAGGAAGAGAGAAGAAAGGCAGGCAAAGAATCTGTGGAACCCATACGCATTGCTTTGATGGCTATAAACCCAATAGGTATTTATCATATTCTATCTTATTTTATATTGAATGGCTTCATTGTAGAAAACATGTGGTCCACCATTGTTGGGACTTTTTATCATTCTTACTTTTGGACTTTTGTGTGGGTAAAAAGGGCAAAAAGCAATGGGTTGGACATGTGGTCCTACTGTGCATGTTGAAATTTTTTATTATTATTGATTTGGATTTGTGTGTTTGGTGTCCATGTTAAATACGGTGGTTGTGCATTTATTAGGGTTTTTAGGTTACTGACATTGTTAAAATTACTCATTGCGTGTTTGATTTACATGGTTATTGATGTTTACTTCAAAATTGTTGCATGTTTCTGTTTTGAGTAGGAGGAGATGGGCTTGATTATGATTTAATTATTCACTATGGAGGTGTAAAGAGGCAGTATGGTTATTTTGATGGGTTTGAGTTTAACCTAATTAGTTGCAATATAGATAGAATGTCTATTATTAGGATAGAAAAAGCCTTACAAAGGATGGGTGTAAAGGGAGTTTGTAGATATTGGTGGTTAGAACTGGGTAAAGCATTTAGTGAGGGTCTTAAGCCACTTGAAAAAGAAAGTGATGCCTTTGAAATGTCCTTGTATGGTAGTGACTATGAGATCATTCATGTATATGTAGAACACTTAGGAGTTGTTGAGATTGAGGAGGCCCTAAATGTCAGTGCTCCTACAAATTCTGTAGTTATAGAGGAAATTATGGATGAAAATACTGATGTAACTCAAAACCATCCAAACCATTCAAACTAAGCACTTCAAAGAAAACTTCTTCACATAAACATACATTTTCTACATTATTGTGTCTACCACCCACTAAGCAACCTTTAGGTGATAATTCTGAATCTTTAGATGACACCCAACAAACCTTAGGTGATACACAACAACCCCTAGGTGATACTCATCACACCTTAGGTGACTTGAACCAATGGAAACTTAATAAAGACTTTGAGTTTATGGTAGGGGAAAGTAATGTCACAAACTTACATGAAAGTATGGGAGGGGGTGAGCAAAATGAAGTGGGAGTGAATGCACAAAATGAGACAGCAGTGAGTGGTGGTGGGGAAGATGTGGGAGGGGGTTAGGAAAGTGAGGCAAGAGATGGTGAGGGTGTAGCACAAGTGAGAGGGAGTGAGCAAAGTGAGGCAGGAGAAGGGGATAGTGGAGAAGAAGAGCTTAGGGATGATGACTATAATGTTGAGCATGAGGATGATGATTTTACTACTATTGTGAATGATAGAGGAAATGAAGCAAAGGGTAGAGGGAGACCTATAGGGACTGCTGGCATAAAGGTTGGGGGTGTAGGAGACACAATAAACAAAGAGGTAGGAGATGATGAATCTGAGTATACTCCATCAGATGAATTGAGAACTGATTCTAATAGTGATGATGAAGGGAGGCCTAGGTATCCAACATTTCATGATAGAGACATCTTGAAGCCAACCTTTCAGATAGAAATGCTGTTTAAGAATACAGAACAATTCAAAGAGGCTTGTAGGAATTTTGGGATTGACAATAGGTTTCAAGTGTCCTTTAGCATCAATAAAAAAGAAAAAGTCCAAGCTAAGTGTTATAACAACTGTGGTTGAAAAATCTTTCCAAGTAAATTCAACAAAAAATCAACCACTGACCCCACATTCCAAATAAAAAGCGGCAATTTCAATCACACATGTGCAAAAGTTTTCAGTAACTTTCATTGCATTGTCACATGGCTTTCAAATATGTACTTAGAGGACTTTAGGGCAAACCCTAGTTAGGAATTGAATCATTTCATTAGTAAAGTTTAAAAGGAGCATGGATATACTATAGGGAGAATGAAGGCATAGAGAGCTAGGGCAAAGGCACTTAGTGTGATTCATGGTAACGAATCACATCAGTACACATTATTGCATGACTATAGGGCACAAATTCTTAGAACAAATCTTAGTTCCACAGTGATTTTCAAGAGTGATGGGGGGGGGGGGGGTTGAGGGGATGTATGTATGCCTCTATCCTTTAAAGAAGTGATTCAAAGAGCATCTTAGGCAACTTGTTTGTGTTGATGGTTGTTGGCTAAATAGGACATATGGGGGCCAACTTCTTTCAGTAGTAGGTATAGATCCAAATGATTGTTTTTTCCCTATTGCGTATGTGATTGTGAAGAATGAGAACACGGAGAATTGAGGGTGGTTCATGGAGTTGCTGAAAGAAGACTTGGACCTTAATAATGACTATCACTTTTCCATAATGAGTGATAAGCAAAAGGTAAGAACAAAGCTATTAACTTTTGGGTAATTTTCACTGAAGGGGCTTGACTTAATGGGGGTACAAATTGAAAATGGTACCCCATTACGTGATTATCCCTATAGTTTAGGTCCCTCCAGTGAAAATTACCCATCGAGGTTTAATTTCAATTAACTTATTTTTTGCATTTTTTGAACTGTGATTGACTTCAATTTTTTTCTGCACTCTTTTATTTTTTGTGATTTTTTTTATGGGCTTCTCCAAATCATAGGGCTTGTTGAATGTCATTAATAGATTGTGGCCAAGTGTGGAAGATAGATTGTGTGTTAGGCATTTATATACTAATTATAGGACACACTTTAAAGGGAAAGCACTTTAAGGATATGTTACGGGATACAGTTAGGGTAAGTCATAATGCTATGTTAAAGAAGTGTTTGGATGATATAGAAAAAAAATGTCCAGAAGCTAGGGAATGGTTGAGAGCAAGGCCATGTGAAAACTGGTCTAGAGTATGCTTTAGGACAAACATAAAGTCTGACATGCTTACCAATAATTTATGTGAGTCCTTCAATAAGTACATATTAGATGTAAAGGATGAAGCCATAATTACTATGCTTGAGATGATAAGAACAAAGCTGATGAAGTGGCTATATAGGAAGAGGAAACCTAGGGTTCTGGTTGTAGGCCCTCAGGGTCAATATATAGTGGACATGGATCAAAAGACTCGCTCTTATAGAAGGTGGGACCTCACAGGCATTCTATGTGGTCATGTCATTGCTTGCATAGTGGGAAATAATGAAGAACTTGAGTTGTATGTTAATGACTGTTATAAGGTGGACACTTATATGAAGGTTTACAGTCATTTCATAAACCCATTAAATGGTCAAGAAATGTGGCCTAAATTAAGAAACATAACAAATATTAGTCCCCCAAGTCCTGTGAAGAAGAAAAGGGTAGAAAGCCACAATCAAGGAGAAAGCAAGTAAAGGAATTGAAGCCAGTTGCTAGTAAGGGAAAACTAAGCAAGAAGGGCTTAGTGAACATGAAATGCGGCATTTGTGGTGCTGTGGGGCACTAGGGGTGAGCAACAGTCTGGTCGGGTCAAAACCCGAATCGACCCGAAAAATCCGAAATTCGAAAATAGGCAAGTGTACCGTACCGAATCGACCCATTATATTATTCGGGCCCCGCCCGAATAACCTGATTAAATTCGGGTTGGGTTAATCGGGTCCCATTTAACCCAATTTTTATCAATTGGAAGGAAAAACATTTTTTGAATATGCACATGATTTGTTTTTCAACTCTTTGCTGGAAAGAAATGGAGAATGCAACTTGTTTGAGGAAAATGATTTTCACAGTTCTACTAGACCCACTTACTAGTTAATCGAAAAAAGAAAAAAAAATTGTCATGTGCTAATATTCAACATGAAACTTTGAAGCATCACTAGTAAAAGTTGAAAGCATGAATAATGAAAGAAAAGCCCAAAAAAAGAGAAAAAATAAAACTGCAGATTCAAATTTTTTTTTAAATTCTTTTCTCATAAAAATCTCATTACTAAACTACCATTTAAAGTAGCTAAACTACAGCAGAAATCAACAGCAGAAATTATTGATCGCTGGAATAGATATATTCATGGCCTCATCAAAATCTCATTACATCAACAGCATAAAACATAAAAGGAAAAAAATAAAGAGAAGAAGACGCACCTATACTGGTCGACGCCGTCTCAGATTCGATGGCTGTCCGGTTGCAGTGTGGTGGTCCGGTGACAATTAAGGAAGGTGGATAATGAAACTTAAGGATTTTTGTTTTTGCTAGTGCTGCTGATTGTCAAGAGAGAGAGAGAGAGAGAGAGAGAGAGAGAGACAGGCTGTAATTAGGACTCTTGGAAAAAAATTTTTTTACAGATATATGGTTTTTCGGTTCAGTTCGGGTTAAATGAGAGTGTACTCGAACCACCTGAACCGAACCCAATATATAAATTTTTTAGATTTTATGACTGCAACCGAACCGAAAAACCCATTTTAACCTTGTATTTTTTATCAGATTGGATCAGATTTTTTGGTTTTCTCGGGTTGGGTCGGTTTTTGCACAGTCCTATGGGGCATAATAAGAGGTTCCATGGAGGTAGAGAGCAAGTTGAAGGTGCATCTCAGCAACCCCCTCAAGCAAAGGTAACAATAGTTAATGATATGCATTAAATTTTTTTTTCTTCAATTTGAACAATGTATTTTGTCTTATATTGTATTTTCATTTGCTTGTTTCTTGTGTTTATGACAGCGTAAGAGAGGCAACACTAGCAGTAATGTTACTTCTAAACATAGAAAGTGAAACACAAGCATAGAAAGCACAGAAGAGGTAGCTTCTCAGAATAACCAGTAACCAACACAAGCTACCAACATACCAGTGGAGGTAACTGTCCAATGGATTATGAATGTAGTTTATACTTTTTGTTTCATTATTTGTTCATTAGTGGGGTTGCATTTATTGCATTGTATTGATCATTTATAATCTTTTTTAGTAAAAGGAAGTGACATTACTGTGCAGCATGGTGTCATTGGTGAGAACCAACCAACTCAGACTTCTTCAATCATAGCTGGACAGCCTAATGCATCCCAAATTGTTGGGGCAAATCCAACTGAGGTTCAGAACAAAAGGCCTAAAAGGAAGACTGTTAATAGAAGACCAAGATGGAAATAGAGAGTTTTTGGTTTATAGGAATCTCTTTTTATGTTTTGAAGTTCTTTGTGTGCAATTTTTGGATATTTGTGTGAAGTTTTTAGGAGATTTTCTGTGAAGTTTTTTGGGAGATTTTTGTGAAGTATTTGGCAGGGTTGTTGTGGAGTATTTGGCAAATTTGTTGTGGAGTATTTAATAGATTTTTTGACAAGTTAGTAAGAGATTTTTTATGAATTTTTTGGGATTTTTTGACTTGTCTTTCTTAATAGGCTGAAGCTTAAGAATATAGTACATTCTTTTTGTGCTTCAACAGTGAATCTGCTAGCAACTAGGATCAAATCATTATTTGTTTCTTGCTTTTCCTCTTAGCTATATTGCAAATAATAGGATCAAATCATTCAAAGAAATCACAATCTGTTCGACCTTTAAATTATAAAAAATAATTTCAATCTCAAACCAAAAGAATTAAAACCTTAAAATCAAATAAAAGGGAAAATTAGAAATGCACACTCACCAATCGAATCTCGCAAGCAACAAATCTCATTCTAGGATTCAACTCCGTCCATGATGTTCGAACTGGGCATGTGATTCCACACGAAAATCAAAATTCCATTTTTGAGAAGAACAGAGGAAAAGCGAAGTAAAGAGGTAAAAAGGAGGCTTAGATCATGAATCGTGAATAAGATAAGATGATGGATTTAAGGGGAAAAAAGGTGTTTGAGGCGGTAATAAATTAAGGTAAACAGGTCAGTTCATTAATTTTGCTATGTTGTCAACTTAGTGGTGCAAATATCGGTCTACGTAAGCAGACATATAGGCATCTGTGGTCTTACTTAGTCCCATTAGACATTTTAATTGTCGATGTCATCAGGAGACACCAATTGAAAAAAATTATAAAATTAGATGCTCAGTTGTTATAATTTTTCATTCAAACACCAAATAGAAAAAAAAATGATAAGTATAGGCACCAAAATTAACATTATCCCATTATTTAAAATTCGCCTAAACCTACATCGACTTTACAAAGAGTTATTAAATGAATTATCAAAGAGTTATCAAAATAATAAAAAAAGTAAAAACACAAAGCATCAAATTCATAAAAATATAAAAGATAAAAATACGTAAAAAAACAAAATCATCGAGACTCTATGGAAGCACGAGTAGCAACAACAAAGGAACTGAGTTTGTGAGTTTTATTAGTCTAGATATAGATGAAGAAGAAGAAATCTTTTTGAAAATGTTTTCCAAGCACCTAGACTTTAATGATTTTTTGTTGATTTCAGTTTAGATGTGCTTCTTCCTTGAATTGCATTTGTGAGTGTTGAATGATGGGTGATTGTTTGAGCAATGAGCTCGAGTTTATATAGAAAAAAGAACATAAAGAGATAGTTTAAGAAAGTTAATATTATTTTAATAATAATAGTTGTTTTACTATCAAAACGGTGTAGCTTGATTAAAACTATGTTGTTTTAGTTTAGAGTTGCATTTTAATGATAAAAAAACAAAAAACAAAATTCCTTCCCAACAGTCTTATTCTCCTTTGCAACTCACTGCGCCCCCTCCATCTACCCATTCACAGTCTTGTTCTTCTACACCTTGCCGTCGCCTCTGCGCCCGTGGTCGTCGCCTCCGCAGCAGTCTGCTCTTCAACCTTAGAACCAGGTTCCTCCATTTCCATTTTCGATTTATTTAATTTTCTTTTTCGCCAACAGTGCCTTCGTTTCTGTTCCTTTTTTTTATTTATAAAAATATATATAAACAGACAAAGAAATTGCTTAGTTTAGCCGAGAGAGACAGAGATAGAGAGTGGTTTAAATATATTGTTGAATTCATTTATGGGTTTAGCCGAGACAGACAAAGATAGATGTTTATTGATTTATTTTTTCTAAAATGGGTTTTCGTTTTGAAGCTCTATAAGACTATAAAGTTATGGGTTAGAAGTTATGTAATTTGCGAATATTGATGATGATTACTTTGAAATATGAAAATGGGATTATCTCTCCCTTATTTGTAATTGTTTTTGTCTTTCCTTATTATATCATGGAATTTGTAGACTAAAACCTGGTTTGGTTTTGTTGAATGGATATGGAGAGAATAGAATAGGTATTCCATATAAATTTTATAATCTGAAAGTTTTGAAAAAAGTTCTAAGTACTTAGTAATTTATTATATATAATCAATGTTCTTAAGAACAGATTCTTGAGTCCTTCTATTTAATGTCGGAACTCAGTTTAGTGTATTGATTGTTAATCCTTGCAACCTTGGTTCTTGGAAAAGTGGAGTTCAAAAACAATGTTTATATTTTGTATGATATTTTTATTGAGATATTAGTTTGCTATGTTTTATATGGATTTAGTTCTCATTCTATATGTTTTGTTCTAGTTTTAATGATAAAAAAATTCCTTCTCAATAACGTCTTATTTTCCTTTGCTAAACACTCTGCGTGGCTCGCCTGTCCTTTTCTCTCCTTCTATCTGTGTTAGTCTATTCACAGTCTTGTTCTTCTACATGTTACTGTCGCCTTTGCAGTAGTTGCCTTCCCTGCTGAACCTTGAGCAGCTCTCTGCCGTTCCTTCATTACCAGTCCTGCTCTTCAACTATAATGCCAGGTTTCTCCATTTAATAATTTTTTTGTTGTTCATTTACTTATACATTTGAAAAGATATATATATATATTTTTAAAATTTCATTATCAATTTTATTTTCTTTTCACGAAACAGTGCCTTACTTTCTTTTCCTTTTTCTTTTTTTTTTTTTTTTGTTTCTATAAATATATATGAATACATATAGAGGAGGAACTTCTTAATTGGTTTATAGTTTTAGCCAAGAGAGACAAATACAGGGTGGTTGAGTCAATTTTTGATGCTGTTATTGGTGCTTAGGTAGAAACCATCTTGTATTTAGTTTAATTAATTATTAATTATTTAGTTCAACAGTGATACATAAAAATGTTATCTGTTGAATTTGTATTTTGTTCTTAGAATTTAAGACAGGTGTAAGCCTTTTGTTGGTTAAATTTTGTAATTGAGATTGCAATAATTAATCGTTATGTTTTTAATTGATTTTTTTTTTGGTGGTGTTCTATTATTATTGAGTTTTAAAATAGATTTTTGATTGTCAAATTGTTCAATTGAGATATTGGTTTGATTGTGTGTATTATTTATTTAGTTTGAATTTAGTTTTTTTTGTTCTATTTTATTTTATTAGCATTCTTTTCAGCTTGAATATGTTTTTGATAGATTATATTTTTCTCATAATTTTTCTGTTGCATTTTCCTGTTCAGATTCGGGTTTTAAATGTTTTTGGTTTTCAAATGGATTCAATGAATTAATGATTAAAGGAACGACCGCGGTTCCAGAACTGCCAAATTCGGTTTTAAAACTGCCGGTTCCAATTATAAATAAAATAGAACCGGAACTGAACTGCTTTTAGACAGTTTTAGAACCACTGGTTTCGGTTTTTTTGTGGTTTTGAATCGATATTAAATAATATATTTGAACTTTTTAAAATATTTTTTGATGATTTATAGCTTGAATAAATAATAATAATAATAATAATAATAATAATAATAAATATTATTGTTGAAAAAACTGAATCAATTTAATAAAAATTCTTAAACATTGCGTTAAAAAACTATAATAAAACAAAAAAATAAGTTGAGAGTTTTTTTTAGAACATGTTTTTCATGGTTTCTAATAGGAACCGGTGGTTTTAAACCAAAATTGCCGGTTTCGGTTTCCAAAAATGAAGATCCGGAATCAAACCTTAAGTTCACAGTTTCGATTATGATTTTAGAACCAAAACTATTGACCATAGTTTAGTGCCAGTTTTGACCGGTTTTGTTTCGGTTCGGTTCTGGTTTGAAACCAAACCATGGTCATCTCTAGATTAAACAGGCAAATGGGTTCGACTAGTATGCGGGTAGTTGATTTCTAGTGGGTACCTGTCATGTTGCCAATTTCCATGATGGAAATTGCTAATCAGTCAATGTTTTAACAGTTTGGCTGTCTCTCTTTAAAATCATGAATCTTCAACCAGTTAAAGTTTTAAAGCATTAACATAGTACTTTCCTGCTGTTGTGATGACCTTGAAGTCAATTTTTTGACAGCCACATCTTCTATCTGAGCTTGAAGGCTTCATTGAGCAATAGAGAGCCAACATGGAAGTGTGTATTGAAGAGTCATGGTATTTCCCATTTTAACTTTGTCTTTTAAGTTTGTTCATTACAGTTTTTTTTTATTAATTTATATTTATCTAAGCTTTTATTTGTACTTGTAAATTTTTCATACTCGTGTAATCTTGTTGCTTGCATTTGGTAGTTTGGAAGGTGATAGCAATGCATTGATCATGCCTGCAAAGAAACGTAACAAAAGAAAAGGCATCAATAAGGTATTTGCAGTAGAGTAATAGGCTCTATGATTATGTTTCAGTATTTAATGTAAGTGTTTCAATGCTAAAAGTTTTGTCATGCAGGATAAAGGAGTCCAAAAAAATAAAAACCTGAAGTTGAGCAAATCCCAGGAAAAAAAGTTGAAGAAGTTGGAGGTGTGTGCTTCTCATATTGCTTCTACCTTGATTCATTTCAATCTCGTGTAAATGTATATTCAAAATCCTTTTAATTTCTGTAGGAGGAAAAGGAGAAATCTTTTCTGCTAAAGGAAAGCATTGAGGCATTAGAGTGCGTTTATACTTTCTACCCACAACATGCTGGATTTTTATTGTCTTTCTAGGAAGCTTTGACATCGTTTGGAACTTAATATAAATTTTATCTTTTAGGAAATACAAGATACCAGAGGATGCCTTTTCACTTCTGCAATCATCAAGGAACATAAGTCGAGTTTGTATCTCTGTTCAATTTGAATTTTGAAAATTACATTCAAATCCTATTATTTGTTAGGTCACTCGTAAGGTTTATATCCATGCAGGTTGAAACTGTGAAAGAAAAACGCAGAATGGCAATACAATTTTCCAAGGCAGGTCTAGAAGTTTCACATAGTGATGAGTTTTTCAAGATAAGTGTTGATGGTGCATCTTGGAAGACTGAAGCTGTATCATGGCAGGATGTAAACACGAATGACCAACCACAGCCAATTTTAACAAATATTGCAAATGATTCTTCTGATTCATTGGGCAACGGTCTAGAGCTAGGTAGTGGCAATGAACAGAACTCCAATTGCGGATCAATTTCTGCCTTATCAACTGAAAAATTTTCAAGACAGAAAAATTTCAAACCGAGTAAAGATGACATTAAGATTTCTTCTCCCGCTCTACATCATTGTGATTCTGGAAAAATCACTCAGTTAATGGTATGTTATGTCTGTGATTAATTTTGATATCATAGGTATAAGCTTATTGGACACAATATTTGAATTGCAATGTAATTTAGATACAAGTAGAAAAGCATGTGCAAGAAATATAATGCTTTTGCATTTACAAACAAATCTGAATAAAAGATATTGCTTTCAATGTTCTGAGTGATTCATGCTTCAATAGCATAAGATAACAACAAAAGATTTTTTTTTTTTTTTTTGTGGTTCATGAATAATGCTAATCCTGAGCTACATATGCCTCTGATGCTATATTGATAATGTATGTACATTAGGATGATGTAACAATGAGTTACATGTATATATATAGTCAAGTCGAGTGATGAACCATGTCAGACACCAGATCTTTTTATTTAAAGAATAATGAAGGATTTAGTATGTAAAACAATTTGCCTAGTGTTGAATTATTTTTTTTCAATGTAGGAGATATTAGATTCTGAAAGCTTTCTTCTATTTTATAAAGTAATTTGAGACCAAGGCCTTAGGCCTTGTCAAAAGTTTCTTTATGTTTTCTGAGATGGTGCCAAAAGACAACAAACTTTTCATGCATGGCATGCATTTCCTACATTATGTAAGTCTTGTTTGTAGCACATGGTATGACATTGAAGAGTCAGATATAGTTAGTGCTAGAACATTTCTGGAGACATATGATATTAGACATGTGAGAACTGAGATATTAATTGGATCACTGCTTGATGTTGCCTAACTTGAGACTCGTGGATCAGGGAAAATCAGATGAGAACTTAATTGGAAATTTGGTCCAGGCTAACAATTTACCAGATTGCACATTGCAAAGTCCTGTTGCTGCTCCAATGGTGGTGCATGTTGTAAGGCCAAAGGAGGTGGAAGAGAAACGAAAGGATCTTCCAATAGTTATGATGGAGCAGGAGATAATGGAAGCTATAAATGAGCATTCTAGTGTTATTATCTGTGGAGAAACTGGGTGCGGAAAGACCACACAAATTCCTCAGGTGGATTTATTTGATGCTTTCTTTTTTATCTACCTTCTAGAATATCAGACCACTTTTCCATTGAATCACCTTAATTTTAGTTTCATTGCAGTTCCTTTATGAAGCAGGCTTTGGTTCAAACCAATCTGTTGCTCGAGGTGGTATTATTGGAGTTACTCAACCACGCCGTGTTGCTGTCCTTGCTACAGCTAGGCGTGTGGCATTTGAGCTAGGTCTCCACCTTGGTAAGGAGGTTGGTTTTCAAGTGAGGCATGACAAGAGGATTGGAGACAACTGTACTATCAAATTTATGACTGATGGAATTTTACTTCGAGAAGTTCAGGTTTGTTTTCCATTCAATAATGCATTTTGCATGTGATGATCTGAAAACTCTTTTGTGATACTAGTTTTTGCTTTTCCTTAAGAAGCTAGATGGTGTTTGTTATATTTATATGTTTTCAATTCCCATATTAGATTGGTGTCCCTCCTCTTATCATACCTATTTTTTGTTCTCTGCTGCTCCTTTTTCTTTTTCTCTCTCTTTTGGGTTATGGAGGCTGAGGGTTTGATTTACCATTAAAGTTGTCTCTTCTAAGGTTTGACTTTTTGGAGATTTCTCTTGCTGTGTTGCCTGCCTGTCTCTTGTTTTTACCTGAAGCAAAAATAATCTGTGGCTCTGAATGGAAGCAAGTATTTTGAGAAAAAAGAAAAAGTAAATGAGAAATTTTCTAGCTTTGTTTGTGATTGTTCCTGAAAATTAAAATTCCTAGTATATATGCTTAGAGATCAGATTAGGATGTACTGTTTTATTCTTTATTTTTTCTTTGGCATAGGCATGGACTATATTCTTTCTACTAAAGCCTTTTTGGCATTGTTTCCAATCATGTATTTGTGAGCTCATCATTGCTTGTGAGATGTACACAAAGTGACAATTATCATCAAATCTTTACTTGTGTATGTTAGTGTTTTCTTTTTGTTTTCTTAATGAAGGCTTTTGTGCTGCAGAATGATGTTCTGTTGAAGAAATACTCTGTTATAATTCTGGATGAGGCTCATGAGAGAAGTGTGAACACAGACATACTCATTGGAATGCTTTCTCGTATCATTCGACTTCGCCAGGTAAAACTTGAAACTTACTATTGTAAGCAGTGAAAACAAAGTCTATTCTCTTTTGCCTTAAGCTTTCTATTTACTATATGCATTACTATGCATATGCAGAAGAAGTATGAGGATCAACGACATATGATATTTTCTGGAGAAAGCATAAGCCCCCAAAATATGATATTTCCACTCAAACTTGTTCTAATGAGTGCCACCTTGCGAGTGGAAGATTTTGTTTCTGGGAGAAGGTTATTTCATAATCCTCCTCCTGTTATTGAAGTTCCCACCAGACAATTTCCAGTAACTATACATTTCTCAAAGAGAACAGAAATTGTGGATTATATTGGCCAAGCCTATAAAAAGATCTTGTCAATCCACAAGAGACTGCCACCAGGTGGCATACTTGTCTTTGTCACAGGGCAGAGAGAGGTGGAGTACTTGTGCCAGAAGTTACGTAAAGCTTCAAAACAACTGATTGCTAATACTGTTGAAAGGAATATGGAGAATGAGGTCTCTGCCACATCTGAAATGAATTCTATTGAGGGAATTAACATGAAGGACATAAATGATGCATTTGAGATTCAAGGGAACTCAACTGGTGAGCAAACTGACAAATACAACTCCTACAACAAAGGTATGCCATATACTAGTGGGGATGAACCAGATGACCTTTATGATTCTGAAACAGATAGCGAACTAGAAATTGCTGGTGATGATGGAGATTTAGGGGACAATGACATTTTGGAAAATGATGCTAACCTTTCAGGTGCTTTAGAAGGGGAGGGTAGTCTTGCCTCGTTAAGGGATGCTTTTGAAGTATTGGCTGGAAAAACTGCATCAGACACTAATTCTGAGGGAAACCAGATTCCTTCTATGTTGAAAGGCTGTTTAGAGCAATCCAACCACATTTTAGGGGGGAAGAAGGGAGGAGATGTACGTGTCTCTGTTGGAGCATTACATGTTCTTCCTCTTTATGCAATGCTTCCTGCTGCAGCACAGCTTCGCATATTTGAAGAGGTCAAGGAAGGGGAGCGACTTGTTGTTATTGCCACTAATGTCGCTGAGACATCTCTGACTATTCCGGGCATAAAGTATGTTGTTGATACTGGAAGGGAAAAGGTGAAGAACTACAACCCCTCTAATGGCATGGAAACATACGAAATACAGTGGATAAGTAAAGCATCAGCAGCTCAACGTGCTGGAAGAGCTGGGAGAACTGGGCCTGGCCACTGTTACCGCCTCTATTCATCTGCGGTGTTTAATAATATATTTCAAGACTTCTCTTACGCTGAAATCTGTAAAGTACCTGTTGATAGCATTGTTCTTCTCCTGAAATCCATGAGTATTGATAAGGTGGGTTTTCTTTTTTTTTCTGGTGCTTAACTACTTCATGATGAATATGATGGGTGGTTCACAATGGTATGTAAATGATTCACATAGTTAGTTGATCAGTATGCAAGCTCGAACAAATGAAAGACCATAAACTTGTGGATCTTTCTATGTTGATATTGTGACATTAAGTTTTGAATATGCATTTTTTTTTTTTTTTTTTTTGTGGGGGTTTGGGGTGGACGGGGTTGGCTTGGGTTAGATATATAGAAGGCAGGGGAGGGTGGTGGTTGAATGGAGGATGATGATGCTATTGTCACATGCTACTCCCAAGTATTAGGTCAGCATAACAGTTTAATTATTTGAATGGATTTGGGAAGGAAATAGTTGGAACCCTCTTGAATTGTTGCTCTGTGTCTTTAGATGAACAACTTGTACATTTCTTGCATGTTGGTTGGAGACCTATTGTTCACAGCTAGTAACAAATTTGTTCCCTTTTTTCCACTCTTAATGCTGCAAAAGCTTCTTGTTGTGTGTAAGAGTTGTGGTTTTGTAGAGACTAGTTCTATTCATCGTCTATCTAATTTTTTCACTTAATCACCTTGTTATTATGTGTATTCCAGGTAGAAAATTTTCCATTTCCGACTCCTCCGGAGTTCACTGCCATGATGGAAGCAGAACGGTGCTTAAAGACTCTTGAAGCACTTGATAGCAATGGGAGATTGACACATCTTGGGAGGGCCATGGCTTATTATCCCATGAGTCCTCGCCATGCTCGGATGCTTCTTACTTGTATCCAAATTATGAGAAAGGTCAAAACTTACGCTAGAGCCAATCTGGTTCTTGGATATGCAATTGCTGCAGCTGCAGCATTGAGCCTGTCTAGTCCTTTTCTCATGCAGTTTGAAGGAAGTCATGATAGTAGCATAGGCCTAGAGCAGAATGGAATGGCTGAGTGCATGGACAACAATAAAGACTTGGACAAGCAAGAAAAATTAAGGAAAAAGAAACTTAAAGAGACAGCTAAAGTATCTCAAGCAAGATTTTCAAACCCTACCAGCGATGCTCTGACTATAGCTTATGCATTGCAGTGTTTTGAACTTTCCAACAACCGAATGGAATTCTGCTCTGAAAATGCCCTACATCTTAAAACCATGGAAGAAATGTCCAAGCTAAGAAAGCAGCTTCTTCAATTAGTCTTTAATCAAAATGTTAATCACGGGTTCAAGCAGGAGTTTTCATGGACTCATGGAACAATGGGGGATGTAGAACAAGCTTGGATGACACCCTCCAATAATAGCCCTCTTTTAATGAATGAGGAGGAGCTCTTAGGCGAAGCTATTTGTGCTGGTTGGGCTGATAGAGTTGCCAAACGAATCAGAGGAAATCCAAGGTTGTCTGAAGGAGATAGAAAAGTAAATTCAGTTCGCTATCAAGCCTGCATGGTTAAAGAAACTGTATTCCTCCATCGTTGGTCATCTCTTTCTAGTTCAGCCCCAGAGTTTTTGGTGTTCAATGAATTGCTGCATACAAAACGACCATATGTTCATGGAGCGACAAGTGTGAAATCAGAATGGTTTGTTAAATATGCAGGGTCGTTGTGTAGTTTTTCTGATGTTGAGGACCCTAAACCTTATTATGAGCCTCAAACTGACCAAGTATATCATTGGGTTATTCCAACTTTTGGGCCTCACCTTTGGCAGTTACCATTATACAGTATATCAGTTACCAGTGATGTGGATCGGGTGAAGGTATTTGCTTATGCTTTACTTGAAGGCCATGTTTTGCCATGCTTAAGCTCTGTCCGGAATTTTATGGCAGCTCGTCCCAGTATCATTTTGGGCCGAGAGGCTGTAGGCGAAAGGCGGGTTGGCGACCTTTGGTATAAGTTAAAGACATTGTCGATTGATAGTTGTGCCATGCTAAGAGAAGTATGGAAAGAGAATCCCAATGAATTGCATTCAGAAATTTTACACTGGTTTAAGAAGAGCTTTCACGATCATTTTGGGGCACTTTGGACACAGATGCATGTTGAAGTACAATTAGAACCTCATGAACGCTTTCTTAAGAAGGCGAAGAAGGATAAAAAGAAAAAGGATTTGGGGACCTAGATTGGAGATACTGGTATAAAATTATTCCCAATCTGAAAGAGCTTCCTTGAGTTGTGCCAAAATAGAAATGAAGCTTCCTCCACTTGAGTGAAACCCATTGATTACGAAGTGTGCAAGGTAATCCTATGTGCCCATTTTTGCTTGTAATAGAAAAGTTGTCTAAGTTAATCCTATGTACCCATTTTTGCTTGTAATATAGAAGTCTACCGAGTACTGACCGAGGAAAATTGCAAATATATGATAAAAAAAGTTTGCATTTGAGTGCAAATATATGATAAAAATTGTTTGCATTTAGTCTATGTTGAATTGTATGTAACAGCTTAGTTTCTAATCCTGAGGCATAATACCATAACCAATAATAACAGCAAGCAACCAAGGGAGGTTCTTTGTTCAAGCCGTATTATCTTGCAAGTAATAATGGCGATTTTTTACCCTATAAACTCATACAGGCACTGTTGTTACGTATTCTAATAGATTCATCATAACATTTTCTTTGTGATGGTTATCAGATTTACATTTGATGTTGTGCGAATAATGGAGTCCAGTGATTGCATTGATACACAATGGCATCATGAGGAACTTCTTGTGAAATATCAGAATGTATCAGATGTTTTAATTGCCTTTGCATACTTCTCTATAACCATTGAGCTCACATGCTTTGTGCAAAAATCTGCATTCTTCCTTTACGGATGGGTGATCATGCAGTTTGGTGCTTTTATTTTTCCCTGTGGGGCAACCTACTTCATAAACTTGTGGACCTTCATGGTGATGACTATAGTATTGCAAAAGTTTCTTGTGCCATTGTATCATGTGCAACTGCTGATGCTTGTTCACATTATTCCTGATCTATGGAGTGTTAAAACTCAAGAATTACCTCTTAAGAACAAGGCTGAAGAACTCGACAAAGCGATGGAACGAATTCTTACACCGGAAGGCGTGTAAGAATGGTGACTTATGAAACAAGAAGCACGCTTGATAGGCAATCTATATTGAAAATACTCTTGTTGAGTTAGGTAGAGGAATGTGCATCGAGGATTTCGTCATGGTCCGATTTGATTCTGCAACTTTCTATATCCTAAACTAGAAAACGCAAGTTGGAACTCTGTGCCAATAAACCATCCAATGGTCAATGAAGTCTTCAACAGTGCCCAAGCAATTTGTTTACCATATACCTGTCCATTGGCTAGAATCAGACCTCTTCCTTTCGCATAATGTGATTCACAAGATTTCCATTTCTGAAATCCTTTTGGGTACAGGTTGCAGTCGTTCATTCGCACTCTTCTTATAATATTTAAGAAGAGAAAGAAATAATATATTATAAAATATTAATAATGTATTTAAGAAAAAAAATCTATTAAAAAATTATTAATAAACACAGCATCGTTGAATCGAATAATATATTTAAGAAGATAATCTATTAAAAAATTATTAAATAATCACATCACTGAATCATCTCCCGTTAATAACCAAGAGAATTCAGATTTTCAAAATGAACAAAAAATTTCCTAGGAAATATACCAATTTTTAATTTTCTTAAAAACAACAATAATTTTTAAGGAAAAAAAAGATAAAAAGATGCAAAGGATATATATTTAAGTATTTGATATGCAATCAAATTGTATAAGAAAAAAATAGATATTATATATTATATTTTAAATAAATATTTGAATTTATTATCGAGCTGTAACCAATAATATGATTGAACGTTTAAATATAATAAAATTAACTTAACTTGGAGTTGACAAATAATGTTATTCATAGATAATACGAAATTAGAAATTTATTAATTATAAATCCATATAGATTATGGTTATAAATAATTAATAGTAGCATTTTTTTTAAATTCATTAGAGGCTGAAATAATACTGTAGGCTATACAATAGAAAGTAATTTTCCCCTTAACTTACCAAATTGGTGAAAATAACTGTGATTGAAAAGACTCGAACTCTAAACCTCTCACTCCTCACATAAATAAGAAAACCAAATTAATAGTATTATTTAGTAATAATATATTAATTATAAATATTCAATACAAAATGTAAACAAGTAATATCATTAACCGTTAATAAAGTAGCTTTAAGGGAAAATAATACATGTAGTGATTAAAAAAACAATGGACTTACGTTTAAGTATGTAATATGGACTCAAACTGCATAAGAAAAAAAAGTAGATGTTATATATTAAATTTTAAATCAATCTTTGAATTTATATCAAACCATATATTAAAAAAGTAAGTCCTTTTTATTTATAGTTAATCAAAATGAAAGATTGAACTAAGTGGAGGACAAGGAGAGAAATCAAGAAATATTTTTCCAGTTCCAAGTAAGCTATTTCTTCTTCTTCTTTTTCCATTTTATTATTAACACTAGATTCATATTTTTTGGAAAATGATTGTAGAACATTTTTTTGGTGTTTTGGAATATATTTACTGTAGAACCTTTTTTTTTTTTATGCTTGTAGGGATAAACTAAGGATTTATTTGGAGAGGATAAAATTTTTTTTTTTATTCTGTCTTTAATAATTGGAAGGTTTTTAAAGGTCGAAATAACATTGCGAGCTATATAACAGGAGATAACCCTCCTCTTGGCTCACCAAATTGGCGAAAACAAATGTGGTTGACAAAACTCAAACTCGAAACCTCCCATTTTTTATGTAAGTGAGAAAGACCAACCATATTGTTTTTTTGAGAGGATAAAACTTTTTTTGTGTAATTTATTTTTTATTAATTAATTAGCTTATTTATTTGTTTAAGTTTGTAACCAAGAATAATAAAGAAACAAAAGATTAGAATAAACTCATTAAGTGATCAATATTGGATCATAACAAGATTTGCTTTGTAATTTCCAAGTAGATTTCAACTAGAACCTTTGAAAATCTAGTGGATTAAAGGTTAAATTTAGGTATTTGATCAATTTCCATTGTAAAATTGATTTGTCTCTCACTCTTTAAAAAAGATAACATAGTGGAGAATCTCAATATGAGTCTTGAGGAGTGGATATAGGCAGGTTAGTGCTGAAACACTATAAATACTTGTGTTAATCTTTTTTTAATTTCTGAGATCTTGCTTGATTGTACTTGCTCTATTTTCACATCTTACTTGATGTAGGTAGGTGAGTGCCGAACCACCTTCAAGAAAGGGGGTTTGTGTTTCTTTTGCTTCATTTCCTTGATTATACTTCTAAAGTGATATTTGATAAGAAATTATTTTATCATTAAAATTTCTACTATGTATTTTTAGTTTCATGGTTTTTCATCAGACTTAAAGAATGTTTAAACCATGAAAAATGAGTTTTATGATTAAATGATTAGAAATAATGGTTTTACTGGTTTTTATAAGTACTTTTGGCTTTGAGATTATGCTTATTTGAAGGAGAAAAATTTTCTTCTTTTGTGAACTTAAGGTGGCCGAACCATCGTAGGGTGGTAAGTTGTTTTCACCTCTTTTTAATTGGTTTCTAAGTCTTTAAAATTATGTTAAGTATATATTTTGAAAATGTGAGTTTTGTTTGCATAAATATGATAATTGGTAAAAATTTACTAAGTTGTAAGTTTATGTAAATATGAGAAAATGGTGTTTAAGTTATGAAATATTTTGTAATGAAATGAATTATAAGAATTATTATAATTAAGAAGAAAGGACTAAGTTGTAAGATGAGCATGCTCGGCTTTGATGTCATTATATTATTAGCTATGATCATATGCTAAGCACGTAGATGACCTATGTTTAAGCGGACGCGCTTCATATGTATAAGTAGGCTCTTGAAGCTTTTATGAATAAGTTGGCAGCCTAAGGCCATTATGAATATATTATGGAATTTTACCAATTTCTATTATTCTAAGTGTATATGAGCTCTTATATGAATATTTTAAAAAATATAATTAATGATTTTCATTATGAAATCTTAATTTGAATTTAAATGATTTTAATTAGTACATGATCTTTTATAACTTATTTAAGTAGAAAGTGATTACTAAAGAATTTAAAATTTGATTTTATGATAGATAATATTGCTTTTGTTTATTTGAAAGTAAGGTTATATGTTTTTTTTAAAAGGGTATTTTATATGGTTGATATATTATGATTATATGAATATGTATTTTACTATGTTTTATGTTTAAAGTAAGATGTTTATGTAACATTGGTTTATATGTGTTTATAAGTACCACTGAGTTATATGCTCATCGTGTTAATTTTATCACGTGCAGGTTGAAGACAGCGGTTGCTACTTAAAGACATGAAGAGTAGCATTAGAGTTGAAGAAAAACTTTTAATAATATTATGACTTAGTTGATAGTTGATGTAATTAGGAGTATATGGCATGTATAATTATTATTTAATGAGAATGTATTATTTGGTTATATAATTATGTAAGTTGATTTATATTACATAATTAGGCATGGGTGTATGGAGTTAAATTTGGAATATTATATAATGCTTGGATGTAGAAATAATTCCTAAGTAATGTATGATTAGATTATATGACTTAAGATATTTGAATTATTACTTTCAATTAATGATTAATATGATGGTTTGATTTGGTTGAGCGGTTATGATTTTTATAGAAGTGCTATTGTGATGGTATTGTGAGAGTTTGATGGGATTTGGAGTTTTAAATTGGAAGTGTCTTGTTTTCATTTGTTTTGGTAATCTCAGTTTTTAGAGGAAATTCTTGTAGTTTGTAGGACTTTCCTAAATCATTTTCAAAAAAAAAATTATTACTTGCTAAATATATAAATACTTGATCACTTCTAATTCATATTATGACCTATATGTTAACTAAGACGGTGCTTCCGACATCGAATGTAGCATCCGTTGTCTAATTTTTCAAAACTGGACAGTGGGTGTTACATATAACTTATCCTAACACATTAAAAAGAAATCTATATCTTAATTATATTGAGCATTCTAATCTTTTTTAAGTCTTACGAGTAAAGTTCTAATTGCAATAACTACCTCTCATAAGAACTTTCTATCCCGCTGCTTTCGAATTCTAACTTCATTTTTAAAAATTAAATTTTTAGAAAGTTCAATTCACCCTCTCTTGAGTTGTGCCATATAAAATAGAACTCAAACTTTTAATTTTGAAAATCAATGTCATATAAATTTATTTCTTCTTTCAATTTTTTAGATTTTAAAAATTATTTTTAAATTTTTAAAACTTTAAAATTTAAGTTAAATGGAAAATATATTATGCATTTATGTTTTATAATGTATTTTATGAATTGGTGAAAATAAATAATTAACTTTAAATAATAAATTTTACATGAAACAGGTTGTAATTTGAATCATCAAAGAAAATATAAATTTTACATGATTAAACTATAATTAATTATGTAATAAATATGCATATGCAAGTACTGTGAAACAACTCCTGTGAAAACACCCAAAAATAAAAAATTAATCAATAAATTTAGTGCAGACGTATTTGGCAATCCCTATGTTCTCCACCCATTCCTATTTTTTTATGTACTATATTTTTTTATGACGTACGTTGCATGTTGATTATACTCTTTCTTTGTAATCATTTAATTTTTTATTTATATAATATTAAAGTATAACCTCTTATTTAGACTAAAATAAATATAGTAATTAATTTATATTACAATTTACCCTAGAAGTTATTTTTATATGCTTAATCTATTTTTATATAATAAAGTGACATTAATATAAAGTTCAACCTATACCTAATCTTTCATTCCCCTAATTTATAAATGTAGATTCTTGAAACTTTAATAGGTGACCAAAAAGAAAATCAAAACATCGTTCAAATCCTCAATTTCTTGTTTCCCAACTCCAAATCAAAATTGATATATAGCTATAATGAAAAATAAAAAATAGAAAAATTATTTTTTATTATTGTGTAAAAGAAAAAAACATGAAAATGTGATCTAAATTGTCTAAGAATAACATAAACTAGAATAATAATTGTAATCACTTTGACTATAGAGATAATATTACTTATCCACTGCACTAGAAAAAGAAAAATATGCACCTACACAGAGATCCTTGAAACCCCAAACAAGGATTCACAACAGAAACATATAATTCTAGTTTTTTTCCGATTTTTCAAACGATATTCTTCTTCAAGTCAAATAGATTTAGGATATAAGATAAAAAAAATCAAGAAATTAAAAATGTTTAATCACAAAGGGTCATCTATTTATTGCAATGGATATATAAATCTCTTACTAAATCAAAGTAATAATAACTACAAATTGATTTAATAACGAAAAAGAAAATAAAAAATTATTATTTTGAGCAAAACTCTTTAGAAACTCAACATATAACAATAAACAAATTATATTAAAAAATTGCCAATATGAATCTCAAAAATCACCCATTTTTCAATTGAAAAAGCCATGATTTAACAAAAATTGACGCTGATGAAGGAAAAAAAATAAAGCTAAGTAAATAAATTATTTTGCAGAAAATAAAAAACTCAAATTCAAGATATTAGAATTTCACTAATGAAGAAGGTTGCTCGGTAATTTTTACAACACAACTTTATCACAAAAATTAAACACAAATATTTTTCATTAAAGATCTTTAGTTTACAACAGCTTACACAAATCTATATTGATAGAGATAAATATAATTATAAACAGACGAAGAATAAAAAACAGATTTCAAAATTGGAAAGTAACATTAGAACTATTCTTCAAAAGAGCAGTTGTAAAAATTTTTTTCCTCTTAAATTTTTTGGGGAAGAATAGAGAGGAAAAAAAATAAGGGGTTGAAGAGAAGAGCTTTGTATGTTTTTGAAAATTTGAAAATATGACTTTTTACCTTTGCAAATCGTTTAAAAGAGAGGGAGAAATTTTATACATAAAGAATAATATTTTCATTATAAATAATGCTAGGCATATCTTCAAAAGGGAAAATAAGCTTTTGACATGGAAGGCCAAAAGGTAGTGCATGAGATGGTTTTGAGACAGTTGTCGGACTCTCTTTTTTTACACACACGCGTAAGATTGGGTAGGTGGATAAACAATTTTAGAAAACCATACTGCTTTTAATCAGAATGTGTTAGCTTTGTCAGAATAGAATTGCTTTTGCAGAAAAATGTTTTTAATAGCCTTCAAAATGTTTTTGAAAAAACCTTTTCACTTTTGAATTTTTGTGAAACACAATAATTAAAGGCTTTTTCCCTCTAAAATTTTCAATCAAAATATTTCACAAATAATTTTGAAAAAGAGATAAAATAATTTGTACTTATAATAATATTATCTCTCTATCCTACATTATTCCTAGAATTCATATATATTAACCAATAAAAATCTTTATTTTGTTTTCATGGTCTTTAATGATTTTGAGTTGTAAGAACCTGAGTATTCTTCATTTCTTTTTTAAAATTTTGGATAAATACACTTTAGGACTTACAATATATTAAATTTATTTGGTGTGTTAGTCATTAAAATCTTTAGGGTAATTGACCTTGAGGCAACAAAAAGAATTGCTAAAATTGTAAAAATGACAAAGTTCAAGCTTTTTTCAGTTATTTAACTTGGTGATGTGGCACTAATGGTGTCAAAATATGGATCCCACTAAGAGCATCTCAAGTGCAACTATGGATTATGGCTGATGTGTCTTAATAAATAGAAAGTGTATGTGATGATGTGAGTAAAAGTGTAACGATAGACGGTAGATTTTAAAGGTAACTCTCCAATACTTTTTGATTATTTTAAAACTTTCTGATGATATGAATTTTGCTTTTCAAAATTACATATATTTAAAATTAAACATATAAAAATATAGTAAATTAAGAACAAACTATTGCAGAGCTACGTAATAAACAACAACCAACTCAACTAAATACAAACAAAGAATAATAATAATTTTGCAATGTTAACTTCATATATTTTACATGAAATCATGTTCGGCCAAAACTGAATAATATGAAATCTGGTTCAAAACAAGATAAAAAGATAAGCTTCTTAACAAGTCAGGAGAAACAATGCTGGAATTCCACTTTTGTGTGTTTCATGCTTTCTTATTATTTGTTTAAATCACTAAGACAATGGGAGGGGTGGAAGAGGAGAGAGATATGGATTTTAGACGAGTTTTTAAGAAGTGGTAAAAATAAAAAAAAAATGTAGGAACTATAAAGACAATTGAAAGCTAGTTTTACATTAATTTTTTAGGTTAGTTGTATAGCTATTTGATTCCGAATATTGATCATACAATAATAATCAAATTAAAATAAAAGATTAATAAAAGAATTAAAATGAAGAAAAAATATTAGATAGACTTTATTTCGTACTTGTACCTCGACTGTTGATAATTTGTTAGATAGACAACCAATCATAATTTTATATTTTTTCACCTGAATGCGAAGAATAACTCTATATTTTTCCATTTGAACGTGAAGAAGAAATCAGTTTTAACGCGGCAAAAAGTTTGAGTACGAATAAAGAGAAGGCGTAAAAAAATAGAATAAATGAATAAAAAAGAAAAAAAAATGAATATTTGGGTCATGCTGTCACCAAGACTTTTAAGTGCAAACCAAAAATGATTCAAAAGAAGTGAAGAGACAAAGCTTATTTAATTTACCATGCTGTAAAACTTTTTATAATTTTTTTTGTTTGGATTTTTTTTTTTACTAATTTCAAAAAGTAATTTAAAAATGCTATGATACTGATCCAGTTGTGATTTCAAATTGTGTCTGCAGTTGAAGGTTTTAGCAATTGCAATATGATAATATTGAAACTAACATCAGTTATTTTCATTTAACAGAGTTAAACTAAAAGCTTACCCATGAATATACAATATTAATTAGTATTACATATTTATAGTTTGCCTATAAAGCTTGATAATGCTAATAGAAATAGAATAATTAAACTATTGATTGGTATAGAAATAAACTAAAATTACATATTTATAGTAGGATTTGGACTTGTTTTGAACATTAAAACTCAAAACAATCAGTTTATCAAACTAAATAAAAAGTCCTCTCCACGCAGAAAGGCAAAAACAGATTAGCATGTTACCTGCAGAAGTAAGCAAGAAAAAAACCCATTCAAATGCAGCTTATTGAAAAGAAAAACAAAAAGAACGCAGCAAGAAATGTAGTGTGGAGATAACCTTTCTGGAAGCTTGAGTCGAAGGACATAAAAACCATTCAAAAGGGTAGTGTTAAACGACTCAAACACGTAGTTAACGATCAAGGAACTCATTGTACATGGCATGATAAGTGTAATCGAATTTAGGTTATTGAAAATCTAACGAGCATTTAGAAACAAACAAGGGTAAAAAATAACCAATTACTAACTTAGATGGATTATACCATTAGCTATCACATTAATAATTTTTCCTATACTCTACAGTTAACAAATATATGATAAACTAATCTTCAGACCTTTAAATACTCTTTATGATTCATATTAAACATCAAGTTCTCACTCTTTTCCTAGGTTTATGATATTAATTATTATACATTTTTCTTTAATTTTATTTAAATTAGGGTACAGGTGTTATAGAAACAGTGACTTGTTGTTTTTGTTTGTTCTTTCCTTAGCTAATCTGATCCAGAAAGCAAGCGACCAAATTAAAATAAATATCACGACCAATCCGCCAAGCAAGCTTCCAATAATGATAGCTCTTCTTTTCTTCCAACTTGTTGATGATGACGATGTAGAAGACCGCTCCTGATATTGTATTTCAGGATGATTGAGTGCAGCAAGATTTCCATCATAATTATTTAATTTCAATATCTCTATTCCATTTAAGAAAGAATCATAATACTCAGGCTTGGTTTTGGTGTTAGGGTGCAGGTCAAGCCAAAGATCCTGAACCCCTTCTTTTTCCTGTGGGACCATTACAACATAGTCTTTGAAGACAGGAACGCCTTGCCCACCGCTCCACGCAATCACATCTGCTTGATCTTCAGCCGTTTGATTATTGATATATATAGAAAATACCTTCTGGTTTATTTTTGTTATACTTCTATCAAGCTCACAGAAATGAAGCCTGACAAGATACAAGAATCCAGTCTCAACGGGAAAATACCAGGTTAAGTTGAAGTTTAAGGTTATTCTAGGATTGTCAAAAACACCCATGAAACGAGCAGTGCGGTATACTAAATCAGGGGCAGGGTATGCTGGTACCGATGGTGTATACTTGACCTGAAGATCATAATCGAATGCCAATTGCCCAACACCAGCTCCGAATATGTATTGATCATCTCTTGTCCAACTGCGAAACATCCCTGAATCTGATTTTGGGGAAATGTCATCGCCTCCTACATTGATTCTGTAAACTGTTTCAAATACATATGTGTTGTCCAGTCTGATAACTTGAGACTGCCCGACAAAAGGAAGAGGGAAATTTTCCCCCCGTTTGTAGAGATTCAGAGGCATTGAAACAAGTTCAATGCCGTTCACAAAAGCAAATGCATCAGAAGCATTTGAAGGACTAAATGTTAGTCGAAGCGAATGGTTTTGCACATCAACTATGAATTCCTTGACAAAAGTCGTAGCATTCTTGTAATTTGCAGCAAGAGAAGCGCTGAAGTTACTTAGAAGAATATGGTTACCTTCCATAACTGAGAGGAATGCTTTCGAAGCATCAAAACCAGGGTAAGAAGTTGGATAGAAGTGAAGACGAAGGAACTTGGGACCCGGTGTTAAATTGAAGTTGTACGTAAATTCAGAAAAGAAAAGCCTAGCAGTCTTGTAAGGAACTTGAGGGACTCGTGGCTCAATGGAAGAAAAAATCATTACTGGTGCCACAGTAGACTTGCTCTGCGAGATGAAAGTTGCATCACTAGTCCAGTTCCGGCCATCAAATGGCAAAGTTCGCAACTCGGGGGATCCGCAATCCAGTGCAATATTTTCTAAAGGCTCATACGGAGGGTTATCTCCAGAAACAGATAACATAAGATGGAAAAAGATGAATACAGAGGAAAGTTTCATGGTGCGTATTTTACTTAGTTCTGAGTTTATGTCATTTCAGTGAAGGAAGGACACCTCCTGCACTGCAATTTCTGATTCTATATAGTTCCAAGGCTTTAGACTTTGAGTTGAAGTCTACCAAGTCAACGGATTAACTGTTATGTGATGAGCTGGACAGCGCTAAAAAATTCAATGATAAAGAAACTGAAATTCAAGGAATAACCGCGTTTCGTGCAATTACGATGTTACAGTTGTTAAATTTGGGGCCACATGCAAGCCTAACTGACAACTGAAAACCACGTAAGTCTTTTCGGAGAAATGTTTGAAATTTTTTATGTATAGATTATCTTGATGCTACCGTGCACCGACGACGCGTATACAGGAAATAGACACGACACCATCTAATTAAAATTTTAAATGCGTAAACAATTATCTATAATAAATAAATAAATATAAAAAAAAATTATTTTTCTGTTTCGATATATTTTAAATGTTAATAACGGTATTTTAATCTACGAATGGGACATATACATTTAAAAAAATATTTTTTTATTTTTTTGTTCATAATTCTTTTTCAACCAAAAAACCTAATAATATATAATAATTCAAATTTAAAATCCAATTGCAATATGATTTGTTTGTACTGCTATCTATCTACATATTTCTCAGTAAAATTCTCCACCTCAAGTCCAACTTATATAATTTAAGATAATTTTTTATATAATTAATTTGCTTAAACCCTAAATTGCCTTTTGGGGCGGTGGATCTTTTTCTCTTAGCAATTGGCCAATTTGGTAATAACCTATGTTGGGTGACTCAAGTCTTCCACTACATTAACCAGCAAACATCTCTTTTTTCTTCTTCGTTAATTTTTCTTTTTCATCAAAACATAAGATGTAATGATCTATTTTAGAATCCGATAGTACGACATGTCTTTCGTTAGATTTAATAGTTCAAATTCTTCGTATCTATCATAAGCAAGCAGTTTACGTGTAACCAGACTATTGACAAAAGATTCACAAAATTTATATAGCCACTCACTTTGAAGGTCTACCAATTTTTTTCAATTTCATCTTTCAATTTTCAATTAGAATATCTTATTCAATTAGTAACTCGGTTGTGCTATTTTAATTATAACAGTATTGTTTTATATATAGTCTTTAGGAGAGATGTCATATCCTCCCTATATTATTTATATCGCTTTTTGAATTTATTAATAAAATCCTAATACATTGAATTCAATGAAAAAAAAAAGTCATATACTGCATTAGGATAAAATACATGCAACCCATAAATTTATATTATATTATATATATTGTTTTAATTTATTATTGAAATTTAATTTCAGTCATTTTTAAGTTTTTATTTTATTTTTTTGTTAAGTCTAGCTATATCGATTGTATGATTTTTTTAAGTTTAGATATATCAATTATATAATTTTTTAACTAAATTGGAATAATTTTAAAATTGAATCTCATTTATAAATATTTTAATAATAACTTTTTTTAGAAAATAATGATTGTTTAAACAATAACATAATTATATAAATATTGATTAATATTTTGATTTCGTAAATGGTAATTTATGCATTGTCATGCTATTCAAGTTTTTCTCTTATCATACCTATAAATTTTGTAATGTTTAAGAGACACAAAATATTTCTTTTTAGATAATTTTACATTAATTTTCTCTATTTATATTGCTTTATAAATTACAAATAGAATTTTTTCTATCAATTAAAAAAATAATCATTAATTAAATTGATATATTATATATTAATTAATTTAGAAAATTTTCCAATCAAATTTTATTTCACTTGATTTCAACCCATCCTAAGCTAAACAAGTAACATTTTTTAATTATTTAAAACAAGCATAAATTCAATTCAAAAGAAAATCATATATATTTAAAAAAATCTATAATGTTTTGAAGATATACAATTGTAAAACTCAATTGATTATAAAGGCCATTTATACTTATAAATGTTAAGTTTAGTTTGATCATGGAATGAGTAAGAATGCAGATACCATGCTTTTCCCTTTATCTTTTATCTTTCTCTCTTCTGGAATCACATAAATTATTCAAGAGCATCTTCTCCTTCACTTCCTGTTACTCTTTACACATCACAGTTGACAACAGTCATTACATATCTTTAAGCCGCTTTTTAAAATCCTCACACAAATATGTGAGTGCAACTCATGGGATAAGAAATTTAGGTTATGGAATCACAAATGCCTGCAGTAAAGTGCTTTAGATGACAAATATTACAGCAAATAGGAGACAAAAAATTTCAGACGGAAAAAGAAGTGAAGAAAACAAAACCAAAAGAATAGAGTTCCCATGACATTTGAAAAATAATGTGCACAGAGTTCTCATGACAGCAAAATTTGGAGAGAATATAATCTTTCTCAAAACAAAGGTTATGTTTTTGTGGGGAACCACACCCGGCCTCATTCCTTGTGTCTAAAAAAAAAAATGGAAACACAGCAAATTAATTAAGTTGGCCAGTCAAAATACCCAAAAATTTAAAAAAAGAAGAGACAGAAAAAACACGTTGAATTTTCTTTTTATTTCAGTTTTGATATATATATATATACACACACTAAAATCAAAATCAAAATCACTGTTTATAGAACAGTGATTTGCCAATTTAACCAGTTAATTTATTTATCAATTAAAATTATATAATAATTTTTAACTACATTAATTATATTAGTTTCTTTAACCATATTATTTTTATTAATTAATAAAAATTTTTCATTACTTTTCTGTTGCAAAGATTCTAGAATTTTTGCCCATTTCTAAAGTTATAACCTTAGTGATTTTTTTGTTATGCTGCTGTGAGCTGGTTTTGTAAGCAGGTTAGCAATGGAATTTTTATCCGTTGCCAAAGTTCTAACCAAAATTCAAAACCTACTTTCATTTCCTTTTTTGTCTTCTTTTAAATTTTAGTTTGGATGGTAAGATTAATATTTTTTAAGATAATATTTTTTATTTTTTTAATTTCAAGCATTCGATGGAAGTAAGAATAAGATAGTCATGAGAATTTCAATATTCAAATTATAATATCATAAATCATAATTTTTTTGCATGTATAGGAATTCGAATATATATATATATATATTTAAAAGTGCAAATGAAGGGAACGTTGGTTTCTAAAATGCCCTTGCATATTTTTAATTTAAATGGTTGATTGAAGAATAATTTAGTCTTATTCTAATTAAAAAACTCTTAATTTTATTGATATTTTATTAATTGATTAATTAAGAATATCATTAAAAATAATTTAGTCCTACCCTAATCAGAAAACTTTTAGAATTCCTATACATATAAAAATACTATGATTTAATATCTTATAATTTAAATATAGTATAATATAAGATATTAAATTTATTAATCCCTTATTGATAGCTCTTTTTTATTAATATTATAAATTTAATCTCAATCTAATTAGAAATTTCACTTTAGTCCTATTCTAATTATGACATCAATTTATGTTTTTATTATATTTATATTATAAATTTAATATCACTTTAATTAGAAATTTATCTTTTAATATTATTCTAATTAGGATTTTATCATATCATACCAATATATATACATTTGGTTTTAATTATTTTTGAGTTTTTACTATTAAGAACTCGTTAGTTTTTACTATATATCATGAATTAATTATTTTTGAGAATTATTACATCAAGTTTTACTGATTTAGAATTATTGAATTTGTAACTATGTATTATTCTTGCGGTAAGTATAATCTTAATTTTTTTATTTATAAATTAATAAAATAAGTTTTATTTATATTTATTAAGTATGTTCTAGCAACCAAATCATAGAAAGTTTAATCTAATTCTAAATAGAAAATTATTAAAATTTTTAATTTTATTGATTGAAAAATAAAAATAATTTAATTATTAAAGATTTTAATTTTCTATTTAAATATAAATTCTATTGAATAAAATAATAAATTATATTATATATTATATAAGATATATATGACAAAAATATTAAATTTTAAAGATTTTAATTTTATTAAATAAAAAATAAAGCTAATTTAATTATTAAAGATATAAAATTTTCTATTTAAATATAGATTTTATTAAATAATATAATAAATTATATTATATATTATATAAGATATACATGGTAAGAATATAAAACTTTAAGAATTTTACTTTTCGATAAATACATTCATTAGTTCGAGAAAAAGTAGGAAATAAACATATTTAACTTTTGTGAATATAGTTTGTATTAGTTAATTAAAATTCATATCATCTTAAAATTAATACATGCAAAAATGTTAATTAATATTAAATAATATTTAAAATAATATGAAATGTAATAAATTAATCAAATATATAAGATTTATAATAATAATAAATTAATAAAACAAACTATGTATGTATATGTTTTATTAATATTAAATTAAATATATATTAGAAATTGTAACCGAAAAATTCTATCAAATTTTAATGAGGAATGAAAATTCTATTATAGAGGTTTTGATTGAATGCAATATTAAATCAATTATATATAATTTTATTGTAAAATAACTGAATTTTTATATATAATATGTTTAAATATATTTATTAAATAAAATTAAAAATATAGGTTAAAAAATATTTTGAACTCAAATAAACAAATTTTTCATATTTGGGTTTTAAAAAAAATAAAAATTAGTAAATAATTTTAAAAAAATAAAATATGAATAAATTTAAAACTAAAAAAATTAATTATCATAAAATATATTATTATTTTTTATTTAATTAATATATTAAGATTTGAATTTATAAATAAAAAGGTTCAAAGATTAAAAAATTAGTCTGCCTAATTTTTGGGAGGCCCAAATTAAAAAGCCCATAATTTTTTAAAATATCCACAAATTGAATCGAACTAATTTTCGTCCAATTTTTACTAGTTCAATTTGATTTTTTGAGTATTCAGCTTTTCAATGTTACCCGGACTGAGCCACAACTCAGTTTATGGTTGAACTGACCGGTCCAATCCGGTTTTCAAAATTATGATTATAAATTTTTTTTAATATTTAACGCTCCTTTCTTTTTTTAAAGTTATTGCATATTTTTAGTTTAAAAATTTATTATATTTTGATTTTAATATTACATATATTATTATCATAATAAAGGACTAATATTTAAATTATAATTCAATTGAAAATTTAATCTTTTAAATAACTATATTTTCTTTGATTACTATTAAATATTTTTTTGATTTTATTATTAATAATTCAGTAAGTCTCCCTACTATCATTCTATCAAGAGTTTTTTTGCTATTATTATATAGAAAACTTCTCACTTTATTATTATTAATGATTTAGGTACTAATTTTAACTTTTAATTTTTTTTATTTTGGTATACTATCAAAAATAAATTTTGAATTTGATTAACAATAATTTATATATGTATTTATTTTATATATGGGGAGATCTTGGATAAATGGTTATTAATTTTTAAATTTATAATTATTTCATTTTTTCAAAAAATCTATTGAAAAATTTATCATCAAATATTAGATATGTATAATAGTGGTTTGCACCTATTTTTATATATATAATAATTATAATTAACAATATTGAATTTTTATATTGTCTTTATAAAAATTAATAAAAAATATAGAAAAAAATAAATTATAAATAATCATTAAAATAAATATGTTCAATGAGCACCAAAGTGTATTACATGTTCTTGAATATTAGTAAATTATAAATTATAAATTATAAATTGTCAAAGCATCTCTTCTCAAGCGCAACTTTAGTTAATTTTTTTATAAAGATAAAAATTGTAATTTCGATTATTTTGATTTAGTTCAATTCTTTTATCAATACAATCAAAATATTTTAGTTTAGTTTGATTTGCTTATTCATACTCATTTGATTCTATTTTATGATTCTATTTTCAATATTAAGTTATTGTAGTTAGGAATTTTTCTAAAAAAAATTATTGTAGTTGGGAATGATTTCACCCAAAATCAAGTTGGATCACATCAATTTTAAAAAGAAAAAATGAATAAAAAGTAAGTTAAAAAGAATAATATTTATTATTAATTTAAATTACTCGTTCAGCTATATTATATATGTAATAAATGACCTAAAAATAACAATTTTAATCCTAAAAATTATTTTTGAAGAAAGAAAACATGAAAATTAGTATTTTCAATTTTTTACACTTGTTGGGTAAAATCGAAAATAATCTATTAGATTTAGGGCACAATCAATCATTTCTAAAATTTTGCACTAACCTAATTTTTGTGGCCATAACAACAATAGAACTTAATTAGAACACAGAAAATATGGTTCAATATATCTATGAGAATCCATTATTTTTACATATATATATAATACATTGGGAAAGAAAAATCCTCAAGAAATCAAAAAGGTTTATTTTGAATGAGCTCTAATTAGATTGTGCATGAGCAACCTTGAAGTAGATATGGTGCCAACTATACCAAGAACAGACCCAAATGCAATAAGGGAAAGATTAAGAATTAGTAGAGATTTAGATAGTTGAGGCCAAGAAATTTTGGTGTAAAAAGCACAAGGGAACACTATGCAAATACTAACACTAACCAAAGAGCCAGTAAGTCCAAGAACATGCTCAAAATAAGGGACAGAAAGAGCTAAGGCCAGTATGAGAAGTAGGGCAAGTGACCCTACAGTTGCTCTAATGACCATTTTCATCTTGGGGCTCATGGAATGAGGAAGACTGTCCTCCAACTGAATAGCAAATGGTGCAAATTCTAGGGCGTATTTGGTCATGGGAGTTAGGACAGTTGCCCATAACGCAATTTTTGTGATGACAAGATGTGGAGGCATGCTAAGAGTTATTTGAGAACCAACATTAGGGCCAAACATTTTTGCACCCATAAATGCTAAAGCTGTATATAGTGTTGTCACTGTTGCAAAGCTCACAATAGTTACCTGAAAAAAAGAATTGAAAAAAAATTATTATTATTATTAGGAAAAGTTATAAATATAATATTTTTCTAGAGTCAGCTTATAATTACTCCTGAAATTAATCCAAAAAATTACTATTAATTAGCAATAATAATGAGAAAGACTCATTATGATACCTTGGTAAACTTGGACGGATCCTTCATGGATTTATATAAGTTGGGGAAAACAATATGGCCTGCAAAACTGAAGATATAGAGACCAGAAATGGCAGGAATCTTTTGTACATTAAGAATTGGTATTTTATGGTTAGCTGTGACACTTCCAGAAGCAGCAGTAAAAGCCACAGAAGCAAAAATAAGAAGTGACATTAGAATACCGCCTGATGAAAGGAAAGATATAGAAGATAAATTTCTCAGCCATAGACTTGGAAGAGCTATCAACACTGCTATGGTGGTCAGTAACTGAGATGTTGAGAATTTTTTTGTCCATGAAAAAACCAGTTTTGTTCCTGAAAATACAGTAATAAGATTGTCATGGAGAGAGATGGTGTAGGAGACGAGGGCCATGAAAATCTCCATGTAAATGAAGGTTGAAGCTAAAATTCTTCCTTTGCTCCCAAATGCTTCTTGTCCAATATCAGAGTAGCTTCTTGACTTTGGATTTTTGTCAAGACATTTTCCAAGTAGATGAGAACTGTATGCACATATGATTCCAAGTCCAATAAGCAAGAATGATGAAGCCCATCCTCCATTTTCTAAAGCATATGGAGTTGATAGCTGCCCAAGACCTGTATTGTATATCTAGAATTGTTAACATGAAGATAAAATTTCATGCGTCTAAAAAAATTTGCACAAAATTAATATGTCAAATTCATTTTCCAATGCACTGGTTTAAGTGCAAGTGCAACAAGAATTTATTATTCAATCCACTCCTTAAGTGTAACTGAGACTGGGTTAGCTCGACTGACATATCTTCAACAGTTTCAGTTCGAATCAATAATATTATTCGTCGAAATACAAGAATTACATACATACATACATAGATGGGTACATACCTATTAGCATTCCAACCATGTTGATGACAGCATGAGTGAAAGAACTATTAGCATTAGCATTCGAGCCATTTGCTTCATCAGGAGTCTTCTTGAAATCTCTATTTTTCTGAGTACAATTACAGGCTTTATTTTCCTCTACACAAGCATCACAAATAACCCATTTGGCAGCCAAATTGTGGCCATGGACTGACTCACTAGCAACTTGATGATGATGATTGCATAATTTTCTGATGAATTTGCTGATCTTAACAAACATACTGATCAAGCTTCGAGAGATATTTTGTTATTCTTACTTCACTTGTAGCTATATATACAATTGAGAGAGAGTTGGTTATTTATATAGCTGAAGAAAAAAAAGGTTTCTTGTAATTCTGAGCATAAATTGTGAGGAAAATATGATTATGTAAGAGTGAAGATCCTCTGTTAGGTACTGTAACAGAAGAAAATAGATACACGTAATGGTCATTACCATTTGGAGGAATCTAGTGCATATGAATATTGTGTCGTATGAAATTTGTTTGGGCAGTTGGCAAATAGAACAAGTTGAGCTGTCATTTTAGCAAATACATGTAGTCTGGTTCCTGACACAATCAAAACTTGCATGATTCCAAGATATATGGAAATAGATTGATGAGGCTCCAAATCTTGAGAAATACACCAGGTTTATTATTATTATTATTTTAGACATCCCTCAATAAAAATTAGAATTCTTATAATGTTTCAGAAAATTATATGCTTTTCACTTTATAAATTACAATTATAATATCAAACACACACATAAATGCATATATAAAAGAAAAATTACAACGTAACAGTTTCTTTCAAACTCTAATGAAAAGCTAGCTAACATGGGTTACGTGGCGTCCATACGTACATGCATAAGAGGAAGAAGTTAGAAGTTGAAAGCTAGCGTTGGGAGTTTGCAAATGCATTTCCTCCAACTTCAACATGCATGGTCTCTTTTAGTAACTTCAAGACTCGTAAAATCCTTAGATGGAAGCTTCACCGTTACTGCATTTTGCAGACTTATTTATTTCTGGTACAGACACCTATTTTTAATTTAAGATACTAATTTCATTATTCAATCTTGTGATAAGGGACCGACACACGTAGGGCCCAAAGAGGCCCTAACTCCCAATATAATAAATTTCAATTTTTAGTTTTAGCCCCTCATCAATCAAAATTATGTTTTGCTTCCTCTTAATTCTTTGGGTTGAGTCCATCTCTGCTTGTAATCACCAGTGTTGAATTTAGTGCGTTTAATCACTACACAAGCTATTTTGAGAAAAATGATTAGGAATATTTAATAATCTTGTTGTGTTTATAATTGTTAACTATCAAAATTGAGTATTAAGAGAATTTGAGAATCTCTCCCCATTTGGAGTAAATTTGAGATATATATATTAAAGTTAAGATAAATTATACTAGGATAAAGATTATGAAAATCCTATATTATCTAGTATTTAAAATTTTTTTAGGAGTCTAGTATTATTATTTAATATATTTTATTATTGTATGTTAACAGGAGTCCCCATAAGTTATTTGGTCATTTATGTCCAAATGTAATATTCATAGAGTATCTTCATGAATTATTTTATTTATTATATATTTTTTGTTTATAACTTATTGTAGGGATTTTATTGATGTTAATGTAAAAGCTTTAACTCTAAAAAATGAAGTTGTATTTTCTATGTGTAGTCTTCTTTATTCACTTAGTCTCTTTATTTGTTAGTTTGTAGAAATTTTCTTTTTCAAGTTATGTGTTACTTTAAGTTAATTGGGTGGTCTAAGTCTATTAAAAATATAGATTAGTATCTTTGTTTGACATACACTTAAGAGTTGGACCGATTGGGTTATATGACGAACTTTACATGACTGAATTGTAGATTTAGCAAATTTGAACTAGGCCTCTTAGGCCTTTGGCTAACTGTCTCATTAGACGGAGAAAACTGGGCCTCTTAGGTCTCTGGCGAATTGTCCATGATAGCTTGTCAATTTAGCATAAAACGTCATATATTTGATTATTGTCTATGGGTGATTTGTGGTTAAAATGGAGATTTTTCACATGGTTTTCATATTTTCCATAGAATATGCTAGATTCGATGAAAAGGAAATTTTGGAGGTTAATTTCATGAAGTTTTGATAAAGCTATCAAATTGGTGCTAAGTCCTCAAAAAGCTCCTAGAAGTCTACGGTTAGCACTTGGGCAAGCATAGAGAGAGATCAGTCCAGGAAAGAGAAACACTACTGGAAGTCTTTGCGTCGCGCTTGGGCAAGCGCTATGGGGCTGGACTTGGAAGAAAGAAAAATGCTGCTGGAAGTCTTTGTATAGCGCTTGGCAAGTGTTACGCAGTCCACGCCTGCAGCTGAGAGAAAAGCTCCTGGAAGTTTTGTAATAGCGCTTGCGCAAGCGCTAGAGAGATGCGACCTGAATTTTTGCAAATCTTCCTAAACGCGAGGAAATCTTTTAAGTGCAAGCTGACCCATTTTTTTAGGAATTTTATAAATACTTAATTAAATATTTTAGATTTTTAAAAGATATTATTTATTTTTAGGGATTTCCTTTCTCTTCTATATATAGTATTCGAAGGATTGTAAAAGGGGATCTCTTCCTCTTCATTATTATTACAACTTTTAGAATAGATCTGCAGTTTATTTTTATTCCTCGTGTTCTTCATAGCCATGAGAGGCTAAACTTAATATTTGCAGCCAATGATTGATTTCAAGTAGGGATTCTCCACGATTGTGAGATCTAAACGCGATAAGTATATTCTTTAAATTTGATTGGCTTTTGTGTGTTTTCTGAGTTTATGGAAAACTCCATCTCTATTGTTTTTTTGTTGTTTATTCAATAAGGGCCCATTGTTCAATCTAATAGGAAAGCTTATAGCTATCAATAAGGTTGAGATTCATATTGTCTAACTGAATTAAATAAGTAGCAAATAATATAATTTGATTGTGACCAGGCCTTCGGATTATATTATGGAAACCCACAATCTGTTTTAAATGAACCGCGCTTGTGAGTTTGTTGAATAGGGTAGGGTCTTTCTAGTTTGTACTGCTGTTAGTAAATTAAATTCTATTACTTGTTTATGATTGTTTGCTAATTAGGGATTATTCTAGCGCTTTGTTTGTTTAATTTAATACTACGAAAATATTTTTCGGAGGTGCTTGTCCAAAGATTATAATCTGTTAGTCTTTCAATTTTTAGAATTATCTTTGTATCAGTGATCGATCAAGAGAATCCCGTACTCTGAATCAACCTTGGTTGAATCATTACTTCTATTGATTTTTAATTGTTTAATTTATCACTCTCTATTACTTAGTTATTATTTTCAATTGCTATTTGATCAAAATCCCCCCTCCCCCTTTTATTTATTTGTTTTGTCGATTGGTCTCAACTTTAAAATCAATTCTATTAGTCTCTAGGGTTCGACCCTTCTCACCCTATCTACAATTTATTTAAATTAGGAAACTAGGAATTATTTTTTATGGTCTCGACACCCATCAAATTTTAGCGCCGTTGCTGGGGACTAATATAAAATTGATTTTTTATTTTGTTGACCAAATCTGAACAGGCTAATTTAGATTTTTATCTAAAAATCGAGAAGCGAGCTCGTGCATTGAGGAAAGCAGCAAGACTGCAAAAGAAACAAGCAGCCAGGACCTCCAGATCTCCTTTAGACAAACCAGCACCTGAATTTCCAGCAGGATCTAAAGGAGCAGAAATCAAATCTAAGGAAGAAGAAATCATGGCTGAGGAACAGACAATGAGACAGCTACACGCACCTTCGATGGAGCAACAACCTCTTTGCATTAATTACCCAGCTCTGGAGGTGGTGTTTGAGCTGAAGTCGGGTTTAATACACCTACTTCCTATCTTCCGCGGGTTGGAGAATGAAGACCCCAACAAGCACCTGAAGGAGTTTCATGTAGTTTGCTCGAGCATGAGACCGCATGGAGTAACCGAAGAACATATCAAGTTGAGGGTGTTCCCATTTTCTCTGCAGGATGCCACCAGGGAGTGGTTATTCTACTTGCCCTCAGGATCCATCAAAACATGGGAGGATATGGTCCAACTTTTCTTGGAGAAGTATTTTCCAACCTCAAGAGCAGCTTTGATCCAAAGGGAAATCAGTGGCATCAAGCAAAAGGATGCGGAAACTCTCCATGACTATTGGGAGAGATTTAAGCGACTTTGTGCCACCTGCCCACAGTATGGAATTACTGAATAATCACTTATTCAGTATTTCTATACAGGAATGCTGGATTTAGAGAGAAGAATGGTTGATGCAGCGAGTGGAGGAGCCCTTATCAACAAAACTCCTCAACAAGCTTGAGAAATTATATCTACCATGGCTGCCAACATGCAACAGTTTGGTAGACGTCAAGATGTGCAAGGAGAGTCAACTAGGTAAGTGATTCTAATATTAAGAAAAAAATTTAATGAGTTAACAAGTATGGTTCAAAGTATTGCTATAGGTATGTTTCCTCAGGCTAAAGTATGTGGAATCTGTGCTTACTATGGACACACGACTGACATGTGCCGATGTTGCAAGAAGGCGATCAAGAATAGGTAAATGTTATAGGTGGATTTCCTAGCCAGCCTCAATAAAAGTATGATCCATACTCGAACACATACAACCAGGATGGAGGGATCGCCCGAACTTCAGCTATGGAGGAAGGCCACAAAACACATAGCAATATCATTATGCACCACCACAGCAGCACCCTCAAGCAAGCTCAAACCCAGGTATGTCTTTTGAAGATATAGTTAAGTCACTTGCTATTAACACTCAACAATTTTAGCAAGAGACTAGAACCAGCATTCGAAACTTGGAAAATCAAGTTAGTCGATTAGCTACTTCTCTAAGCAAACTGGAGTCGCAAGGGAAGCTACCTTCTCAGACCATTATCAATCCTAAGGTAAATGCTAGTGCAATCACTTTGAGAAGCGGGAAAGAGCTGGTAACCCCAGCCCCGAAGAAGGGAAGTAGTGGTCTACTGAAAGATGCTGAAGAAGAGATAGAGATATCGCAGACTGAGAAGATGGAATTAGGCTTGCCCAAGCCTCCGCTGCTGGTGATACAGCCCCCTTTTCCTAAAAGTTTAGCTAAATCGAAGAAGGACAAAGAAGCAAAGGAGATCCTTGAGACTTTTGCAAGGTAGAGGTAAATATCCCATTATTAGATGCAATTAAACAAATTCCTTATTATGTGAAATTCTTGAAGGAGCTTTGCATAAACAAAAGGAAGCTAGCTAGTTATGAAAGGGTAAGTGTGAAGGAGAATATTTCTGCCATGTTGCAGAAAAAATTACCCCCTAAGTGCAAGGATCGAGGTATATTTGCTATCTTTTATAAAATTGGTAATATTGGGATTAAGAAAGCTATGTGTGATTTGGGTTCTTCCATTAATGTTATGACATTGTCTATTTACTCTTCTTTAAATGTTAGTCCATTAAAAAAAACATCTGTTGTGATTTAATTGGCCGACAAGTCCATAGTGTACCTTGAAGGGGTGTTAGAGGATGTTCTAGTGCTGGTCAATGGACTGATATTTCCTGCTGATTTTTATGAGTTGGATATGGAGGACGATAAATCTCCTACTTTGTATGAACTTTTACTTGGGAGACCATTTCTTATCACAGTTAGAGCAAAAATAGATGCTCATGATGGCACACTTACTCTAGAATTTGATAGAAAATTAGTCAAGTTTAATGTGTATGATGATCCATATGATGTGATTAGTGTTTGTGGCATTGATGTAATTGATCTTTTAGCTCCTCAAGTAAAGAAAATTGCTTTGGAAGATCCAAAAGGGATTGATTGAAGTTTGAGGAACGTCTGGCCTAAGATGTTAAATTAGAGCGCTTGTTGGGAGGCAACCCAATATAAGGCTTGCCCAAGCCTAGTGTCTGTTCTTATTTTTATTTTATTTTCAATTTGTTTATTTTATTTTAATTTGAGTCATCTTCTTCCTTTAGTGCCTATTCACTTTCTGGGTTAGTGTTAGAAACCAGGGAGCTGGACTTACCTTCCATGGTTAACACAAAAGAGGGATGTGAAAAAAAAAAGAGAAAAAAACTTATTATTTGTTCTTTGTGTTTTGTTTTTACGGTGACTATGTGGTAAGTTTAGTTCCTTTGATTTTATTACATTAATTTGTGTTATTTATTTATTCTTTTTCTTTGTTTATTACCCTTATGATTATATTTTACCCTTACTCATTTTTAACTCCTGAACTTATTTTAACCTAGGTCACTATTCATCTCTCTCTCTCTTGGTTTCCCATTGCAGCCTCCAAACACCAAGAACCGTCGCACCACTTCCCACCGGAGCCCTAGCATGCCGCGCACCAAGCAACAAGCCGCCCAGCTTCCAAGAGGTACCATCTCCACCCCACTGTTGTGATCACCGCCTATGCCATCCACCTCACCGTCGCACTCCAGGTCCGACGACGAGAGTGACTCACGTTCTCTACCCCCGACAGTACCAACTACGCCTCCTTCCTCTGTCATTCCTGCATCTAACGCCGCCAACAATCGACGCCAGTGACAGAGTCCGATGGCTACGGCTCCGCCTTCACCTTCGCCCCAGTTTCTCCTATCGCCCCCATCTTCAGCTTAGCCCTACGTCTGCCTCCTCTATAGGGATGTTTTTCTTTCCTTCTTTTTCATTTTTCTTATTCTATTTGGAAATTGAGCCTCCCTTTGTGGTGTTGATGATTCCACATTGGGGACAACATGAGGAGTTAGTGTGGGGGAGGATGTGCTTTTGGAAGTGCTTGTCTGTGATTTATTTATTTTTTTAGTATATTTTTTAATATTTCATTGATTACTTAGTATTACCCTACTTATTCCATGAGAATTTGTGTTATTTGCTTTGTATATATAAATTTTTGCAAATTTCTTTCTTGTCTTAAAGCATGATTGATTTTCTCTTTTGAGCTTATGAGAGGCGTTCTTTGTCTTTTAACTAGTTTCTTTTACATTAAATTAGCTCTTTGGGATTTTAGACAAGTAATAGTAGTCTTTATTGAAAACTTCTATCTTCTCCATACCATAGATAGCATCCCCTAATCATTCTGTTTTGTACAAATCATTGAGACTTCATTAATAGGTGAAACTTATTAAATTACTTGTGCTTAATTCATTGTTGTGCACATTTTAAAACTTTGTTTAACTTATCTAAAGTGCTACTTTTGGGTGTTTGGATGTATAATTTGAAAGGATGGAGGGTGCAAATCGCGCAAAGCGATGTAAAAGGTGAGGAATAAAAGAAAATGAAAAAAGCGGTAATGCACATGAGTTCTCTACAAACTTGCAAAATAATAAAAAAAAGAAAAAAAAAAGAGAATGAAAAAGGTGGTAATGCACATGAGTTCTCCAAAAAAAATTGCAATAAATAAATGAAAAACGAAGAGTGGAGAAGGCACTTTCCTTTCTTTTGAAAAAAATTACACCACATCTTAGAGTATTGTACTTTGGTAGGTTAACCTTATGTTTTGAGATGAGACAACTTAAATTTTTGTGGAACTTAATAAGTTGTGTGCATTAAATTTTCAAGTCTTTATGTTTTGTACTTAAAGGGATGTCGTAAGATTGCTATATATTGATATGGTATTGATGGAATAAACAATGATGATTATTACCTTGCTTGTCTTTCTTTCCAAGTTTTCAATCTTTTGTTAAAGAATGTTGTTGTAGGGTGAAGTGTATTTCTTTGTGAGTTTGATTGAAACTTTGTCATGCTTGAGGACAAGCATGGAATAAGTGTGGGGGAATTTGATAGCTTATCAATTTAGCATAAAACGCCATATATTTTATTATTGTCTATGGGTGATTTGTGGTTAAAATAGAGATTTTTCACTTGGTTTTCATATTTCCCATAGCTAGATTCGATGAAAAGGAAGTTTTGGAGGTTAATTTCATGAAGTTTTGATAAAGCTATCAAATTGGTGCTAAGTCCTCAAAAAGCTTCTAGAAGTCTACGGTTAGCACTTGGGCAAGCATAGAGAGAGATCAGTCCAGGAAAGAGAAACACTACTGGAAGTCTTTGCGTCGCGCTTAGGAAAGCGCTATGGGGCTGGACTTGGAAGAAAGAGAAATGTTGTTGGAAGTCTTTGTATAGCGCTTGGGCAAGCACTATGCAGTCCGCGCCTGCAATTGAGAGAAAAGCTCCTGAAAGTTTTGTAATAACGTTTGGGCAAGCGTTAGAGAGATGCGACCTGAATTTTTTCAAATCTTACCAAACACGAGGAAATCTTTAAGTGCAAGCTGGCCCATTTTTTTAGGGATTTTATAGATACTTAATTAAATATTTTAGATTTTTAAAAGATATTATTTATTTTTAGGGATTTCCTTTCTCTTCTATATATAGTATTCGAAGGATTGTAAAAGGGGATCTCTTCCTCTTCATTATTATTACTACTTTTAGAATAGATCTGCAGTTTATTTTTATTCCTCGTGTTCTTCACAGCCATGACCGGCTAATTAGGGATTATTCTAGCGCTTTGTCTTTTAATCTAATATTACGAAAAGATTTTTCGGAGGTGCTTGCCCAAAGATTATAACCTGTCAGTCTTTTAATTTTTAGAATTATCTTTATATCAGTGATCAATCAAGCGAATCCCATGCTATGAATCAACCTTGCCTGAATCATTACTTCTATTGATTTTTAATTGTTTAATTTATTACTCTTCGTTACTTAGTTATTATTTTCAATTGCTATTTGATTAAAATCCCCCCCCCCCCTCCTCTTTATTTATTTATTTTGTCGATTGGTCTCAACTTTAAAATCAGTTCTACTAGTCTCTAGGGTTCGATCCTTCTCACCCTATCTACAATTTATTTAGTTTAGGAAACTAGAAATTATTTTTTGTGGTCTCGACACCCATCAGTCCACTGGACGGAGATAATTGAGTCGCTTAGACTTCTGACGAATTGTCCAATTGGATAGAGAAAATTGGGCCACTTTGGCCTCTGGCGAACTGTCCACTGGACGGGGATAATTGAGCCGCTTAAGCATTTGGCGAACTGTCCACTTGGATGGAGATAAGTGGGCTGCTTAAGCCTCTGGCAAGCTGTCCCCTTGGACTTAACAAACTAGGCCGCTTAGGCCTCTGGACGAACTATCCTATTGGACAGAGAAAATTGGACCGCTTAAGCTTCTGGCGAACTATCCCATTGGACGGAGAAAACTGGGCCGCTTAGACCTGTGGCGAACTGTCTCATTGGATAGAGAAAATTGGGCCGCTTAGGCCTCTGGTGAACTGGGGGATTACAGCTTAAGTCCCTTTTAGTGAATTAGAGGATGACTGCTTAAGTCTCTTTTTATTGACCTCGATTTTGTTGTACTAATTGTGCTTTTATCATAGTACAGAGAATAAAAATTCAAGGCAATAAACTAATTAACAAAATTGCTTTATTTTATCAAATGTGGAGAAAATAAATAAATATAGCCAACTTATTATTAATTTAATTGAGATCTTCACTAGCTATGGTTACTTAGCATCCTCTCACCTGTATGAAGATTTCCAATAGGCATATGATTGGCACCTGTGTATGCCATCGTGAAAGAATTCCACAAAGCAGACTCAAGATCAAGAAATAACAATATGAACTCAATAATAATTGGAATCGATTCTTAAAGTTGCAAGTGTCAAAGACACAACGCCAGTGGAGAAAAGGTCCAAAGCATGTACAAGCAGAAATACAGCTTTAAAGAAAGCAAGAAATAGAAAGTTAATGAATGAATAAATATAAAACGAATCAATTAATCACCTGGTTGTACTTTTGAATAAATAAAGTGGAGAATCATCACTGGATATGGGCAATGCCGACAAAAAGGGACCTCATATTAGCCGCTGCAAGTCACAGAGTTGAAGATTGCAGTTGAAGAAGACAAGGTGATTCGCAGAAGGAACAAAACATGATTGTCGAAGTTGTGAGATGGAAAGGAGACGAAGATGTGGAGGATACTTAGGTCTTTTAACTTTCTTTGCCTTTTTTTTTTAAATTAACATAAAATTCTATTTGGTACCTGATTTTGTGTCGTTGCCTGTCGATACCGGGGTGTAGTGCCGATTGTAGTAGGTTGGTCAAAAAATGGACAGGGATTGAGATCCTTACAAACGATGTCGAATTTACAACTCTGAGCTTAGTGGCAACAATTGTTGAAAACTTTTATTGTTATTGTGGTAGAATGTGTGTTCCACGTTCACCGCATCATTTATTAACCATCAAAATTGAGTATTGAGAGTATTTGAAAATCCCTCTCCATTTGGAGTAAATTTGGAATATATATATTAGAGTTAAGATAAATCTTACTAAGATAAGGATTATAGAAATCCTATATTATCTAATATTTAGAGTTTTCTTAAGAGTTTAGTATTATTATTTAATATATTTTATTATTGTATGTTAACAAAAATGCTGATTAATGAAATAACATGCAATTAAATTGGTTATTTATTATGTAATAATATCAATTACTCTTAGGTCTTATCATTGTACAATATTGATAAAAAGAGTTCACATATCTTTTCTCTTTTAGATTATAAGTTCACACCATATATTTTATAAGAATAGATTTGAAAGAAAAGAAAAGAAAATAATTAATTAGAAGAATATAATATAATGCGAGAAGCAAGGCTTCACCTACACGAATTTGCTTTACTCTTATTCGTATGATGTGTTTTATCTTTTTGGTATCTCTTGTAAGAATTCCTTAAGTAGTGTTTGCAGAAAGTGATTCCAAACGAACCCAAACGGAACAACCTCTGATTTGACCCATCAATCAATTCCTTCCTGCCTTATTTGGTAATACTGCCGCCAAACATCCTAGTTGAAAATCATGACATGACACCCGATAGAATTAAAGCTGGGATGCCAACACATCTCATCAAATTCCCATTTTACTTTGATTTGCCAAATCCCCGGCCCCAACAGAATTTATTCCATATGAATGATATACCTACTAAGAATTTCGTTGCACTTGTAAATTCCTTTAGAGGAATCTTAGCAGGAGCAGGATATAAAAGTAATAAATTAATCGAGATAAAAAGTAACATGTTATGAAATAAATTTAAATTTATATAAATATATAGAATAATTCATATAACATTCAATCGTTTAACGTTTTATGAAATATTATTCAAATAATTAATAACTAAACGCTATTAAGATAATTAATAACTATTAAAATAATTAATTTTATCGAATATATTCTTATTCTTAGCATAGATAGTTTGTTTTAATTCAAACAATAGAATATCACCACAGTTCACAAAGGTGCAGTCACAGGCGGATCCATAATTTAGAAAAAAAAAAGTTTAAATGAACAAAAAGTTGAACCAAAGCAAATTGTGATTTCTGTTATTTTTTTAAGCCTCAACTTACTTTGATATTTATTTAATTTTTTCTCCGTCAATTTTTATATAAATTTATTTTTTTTATTAATGAATTTTAAATTTATTTTAAATATCAAAATAGATAATTTAATAATAAATATATATATTATTTTATAATAAATTTAAATTTAAATTCTTTTTATCAATGCCGGTAAAAATAAAAAAGGTTGGTCTTGCTCAAATAGCGCATGCACGAGGTTGGCGGCCTATCTTAAGATATTTCCAATTCAAAAAGATATATTTTATTTCTCTTTCTACGTCATCATAATATGTTTATGGTCAATGAATGAGAGTTGGTCGGAAAGTGTTCTTTCCTCCATCATATTACTCCTTTCTACTGTTTCTGTTGCTTTTCAATTACAAACTACTCCATATAGGAGAGTGTATTTTTATAATTATTTAGAAGAAAAAATTAGTAAATTTATGGTGTTCTTCAAATTATAAATTTTTTATGATATTTGCACATATAGAGTAATAATAATTTTAAAATTTTTAACATTTATATATAAAATAATGTTTAATGTTTGGTTTATATGCATTTTTCAAAATAATAATTTTTATATTTTTTAACTATTTGTAAATTTAAGGTTTTCACTGATCAATTTATACAAGATTTGTTCGGAGCAATAAGTAAATTTATGTTCTAGATTGAAATAATTTAATATTAAATCTTAATAATCATGAACGGTCGTCGAAATGCCCCCAACTAAAAAAAAAGAGGGAACTGAGGTCACCATTATCAAGTATCTTCTATACAACCCACAATCAAAATCTCATAAAAAAATAGATAGGAGTAAACTAAACTCTTGAGCTAAGGTTTTAGACTTAATTATAAATTTAGTATTTGAATTTTCGAAAAAATTTTATTTCAATGTTTCAACCGAAAATATTTGCAATCAAGTGTTTAAATTGATAAAAAAATTTTCAACCAGGTGTCTTCATCCTCTATGACTTGTCTGAAATATATTAGAACTTGTCGAACTCATTTAATGTTCAAAGGATCGCTAGCTAGGATGAAAAATATCTTGACAGTGTCGAACAGTAGTGTAAAAAACAAAGGACAAAATTGTCATTAGTAAAAGAAAAGACAACATATCCTTCAATTGGAAATCACTCGTCCCAAAATAAGGAGTCACCCATGCATGGTACAGAAATTGAGATCGATTCATTGCCTTTTTATGGGCTCTACAAATTCCACCAACAATACGGTCGATTCAGTGCTTCCAATCTTTAAGCTCTCTCTCTCTGTATATAAAAGAACTAATAATCATAATACTGACTTTGTAGTCCATAGCAACTGAAAATACCCTTTCAACTTCTCTAATGACGATTTGTACTTTATTGAAATAAAGCACAATTTGACCCTTAAACTTGTTTAGTAAGATTAAAAATGTTAAATTTGGCTTTTTAGGACAATTTAACCCTTTAACTTATATAAAATGATTAAAAGAATCTTATTTCACTTTTTTCGTCAATTTAACCATTAAATTTGTTTTGATTTTTATAAATAAATAATTAATTTAATTTAACATGATTGACTTTTCATCAGTTTTTATCCTTCCATTAAGAACACTCATATTAAACTTTTTTTAATAATTATAAATATAAATTTAAAATTCATAAAAATATCATTTCTTAAAATATAATAAATTTATTAACAAGCATTATAACTTTAATTTATCCAATATGAAAATAATTTCATAAACAATAACTCAGTAGTAGAGGTCAATTTTAAAACATTCAAATTAATACATATTTATAAACTAAAAATCATCGATTAAGGTAAAGAGCTTCATATATCATTTTTTTATATTTTATAATTAATTAATTTTTTAATAAATTAATCAGCCCGATCCTAAATATAGTTTTAATAAATATTTATATAATGATTTTCACATTATAAGTACAATGGAGAATTAGAGGTTAAATTGACTCAAAATGTCAAATACTTTTTTAATCATTTTAAATAAATTCATGAGTTGAATTCGCCTAAAAAGTGAAATTAGATCTTTTTAATCATTTTATATAAATTAAAAGGTTAAATTGACCTTTTCAATCATATTAAATAAGTTCAGGAATCAAATTAAGCTTTATTCCTACTTTATTTCATCTCCTCATTCTTGGTCTTATCAATCACTTCAGTACCTATAAATGCAAACATGGAAGATAACAAATAGAAGTTTTTGTTACGTGGGTTATTATTTCTGAACTTATTTTCTGATTTAATATGTATTTTCTTCCGTATTAAAGTAATATATGCTCGAACAGGGATGGATGTATGCATTTAGAGCAGTGGTGAAAGTCCCAGGACATATTCTATAAAGTTGAGATTCCATGTGTTGAGCTATTTGTCATTCTATTCAACAATATTTTTAATATTAGATGGATTCTATAAGTCCTATTCACGTTTCCCGCAAACCATTTGGGATAAAGATACCTAATTGAAAAAATTTTATCGGTTCAGATACTTGATGACAAACATTTGCTGTTAAGATATAGAAATTTTTTAAAAATTCATATACTAAATTTATAGGTAAGCAAAAGTTTTACGATCTAAAATAAGGCTACTAAATTATGAATTATCTAAACAAACCTTCTTTTCATTTTTTGATACGGGATGAGATGAGAATTCAAATATATGGGACAAAACGGAATGGGGCGGTTCGAGAATCAATCGGGATTTTTCATAATCTTACTAAATTACTTATCAAAAAAAAGATTAAGAAAATTACTATATTCATCAATTACAATAAAATAAAATTCATTTTTATAAGTTTGAATTTAAAAAGAAAAGGAATAAATCAAATAGTTAATTCAATCATTGATGATTTACTATGAAAATTATGATGGAAGATTTTTAAATAGTTATTTTCTAGTTAATAAAAGCGTTAAATATAATAAACTAAAATCAATAATATAAAAATTATATATAATTTAACTTTATATGTATTTTATGAATTTTAACTCACTATTGTTTTTGTCACTGTTTCCTTTAAATTGATTTAAATTCGATATTTATATAATTTAATCTTGAATACCATTTGAAAAATAATAACGATAGCATTAAGCATAACCAATAATCTAGACAGACAGAGAAAAAAAGATTTCTTGTATAGATTAATCTTTTTATTTTTTGTTCAATAAAAAAATTTTATTAAAAAGATTTACTGAACACAAACGGAGAAAAAATCTGTGTTGAAATTTATGTTTAATTACTTGATTTATTTTATATTTAAAAAAATATTTATTATTTTTTTATTATTATTACTTTAGTAATAATTGGTCTCATAAAAAAATAAAATAAAAAGGATAAAATGACTTTTGGGGATATAATTTGAAATTCATAAAAAAAAGTGAACTAGAATTAAAAAAAAATGAGACGAAAATTTTCAATTTTCGGACTGAGCGAGATAAGACAGAACTTAGGATGGTACAGGTCGAATTTGATCAAAGAACTAGTCCCGTTCTATAAGTACTTTCGAGACAAAACAGATCAGATTTCCTGCAGTCCCATGCCCACCCCTAATATCTCCATGCCATGCACAATTAAAAAAATATAAGTAAAATAAAGTAAAATTGAAATATATATAAATATATTCTTGAATGAAGTTTCCTTTAGTATGATATGAAAAAAAATATCATAAAAATATATTAACAGTAAAAAAAATATAATTGTGATTTTTAATTGTTAAAGTAAAAATTAGTAAATAAATGTATTCAAGACTATGCAATAAAAATGTTTAAATTTATCTAAATAAACGAAGTAAAATGAAGGTATTAACTTGGTTTATTTTAGAATTAATGTAAAAAATAATTAACACTACAAAATTAAACCATTAGAAGAATTGTTCGCTTTGGATCAAGTCGGTTCCATCCCATACTAAATGGGCAAGATCCACACGATTTTGTCCCGCAAGTGAAATGATAACTTTTCAGGAGGTCACCAATCTTAGAATTTCTGTCAAGCGGGCACGCTTAATCCTGAAATTCTTTCAACTCTCCAGTCATTCTACCAAAAGACGTCTCTGATAATTAGTCACCCCTTTTCAATATATAATACGATTAATTTTTGTGTCTCGTATTTCACTATCCTAGCTAGCCTGCTGTAATACCCCGAAATTTTTATTTCGAAACATTTTCATTTAAATTGTAAATTATTAGCCAATAATATTACGCCACGTAATATTATCAGGATCAAAAATCATTTTGGTTCGCTCTAAATTTATCGAGTAACCATTGATTGAATAAAAATCGGACCAATTATTTTTTTTATTGGACCAAATTAATTAAAATTAGATCCAAATCGGATATTTTTGAAAAATACTGTGCGTTACTATTTTTTTTTTTCGAGAATTTACTTAGACAGTTTGTTTTTATTTAATAATTTTAAAACTTTAATAATTTTTTATTTTCTTTTTCTTTTTTCTTTTTCTTTCTTTTCCCTCTTTCCTTTTTATCTCCTCTCTTCTTCTTCTTCTTCGATCGACACAGCCTCCATCTCTCTTCCTCTCTCACTCACTCCAGCCACTACCTCCAGCCGCTCCTCCTCTCGCTGCAACTTCGACCACCGCGCCACAGCAACTCCAGCCTTCTCTCTTCCTTCTCCTCTCCCCCGGCGCTCCCTGCCTCTCTTTGTCTGTCTCTGCTTCTGTCTCTCCCTCCAGCGGTAGCAGCGACCAGCAGCAGCAGTGACCAGCAGCCCTCCTCCTACCCTGTTCTGCTTCCCTCTCTGCGACTTCAGCCGCTGCAGCAAGAGCTGCACCTCGCCGCTCCGCCTCTGTCTCCCTCTCTGCAGTGCCGCTGGACCGCCAGCTCCTCCTCGCGCCGTTCCTCTTCCTCCCTTGGTCCGTGCCGCTCCAGCAGACCAGCTTCT
>CANUEX010053797.1:0-10009 GCA_948099535.1 Jatropha multifida
AGATACATCTTTGTTTTGTGATAGTAAAGCAGCCATCAGTATAGTGAATAATTCTGTCCAGCATGATCGAACTAAGCACTTAGAGATTGATCGTCATTTTATAAAAGAAAAGATAGTTGAAGGTTCCATTAAAGTTTTCTATGTGGCTTCAAAAGAACAATTAGCTGATGTTTTCATGAAGGGTTTGAGTAACAAGTTGTTTCATCCTTTGGTTTGCAAGTTGGGCATGTGTAATATATTTGCACCAACTTGAGGGGGAGTGTAGAGATTTGTAGAATATTATCTTTCCTAGTTTAGGTTTGTTTTCTAGTTAGATTATTACCATGTTAGAATCATTCTTTGTGTATATATAGAATAGAATTGTATACAGATAGTGAGAATGACAACAATAAACTGCTTTTCTTCAAAAATCTTCGGATTTTGTACTTGAACTTGGGCCCAACTGGGAACCCTGTCATAATTGTAGTTTCTCCTTGCATTTGATTATTTTCTTTCCTTCTAAATCTGCCATTAAGAAGAAATATTTTTGCAACTTATTTTGCTTTGTGACAATGAAATCCTTCTCTAACAAGTTCTGCATGATTTTTGTTATTCTTTTTTCTTTTTTGTTGATGAAGAGAAGTCCTATTGATTAGGGGCTGATGCCTGTAGAGGAATATATATTTTTATTTTGCTGGTTTGAACCCTTAACCATTGTATTATAGGCCAGGTAGTTTCTCTATAGGAAACACACCTTGTTTCTGAGATGCTTCTTGGAGGGGTGAAGAACTATTTTTTAATTTTTACTGAAATATGGAACTATCAACTGTTTTTTATTTAGTGAACACTTGTGTGATGAAATATGAAGCTATCAATCTATATATATTTCCTTTGCAGATTTCATGATTATAAGGTTAGGATCTATTTTATTGTACTGATCACATTGCCCTTATACTGCTGCTTATGGTACTGTGAAATCAAGTCATGAGTTACTGCTGGTAAAATTTATTTTGTCAAATTCCACTGGTACGAGTTCTTGGTCTTGTGATGTATCTGAGAACTTTTGCACTCTTAATTTAGGTTCAGTTTGTTCTCTCTCTCTCTCTCTTTCACACACACACACACACGCACGCACGCACACACACACACTCCACTGCTGCAAAGGATTTTCTTATTGATCTTTGTTTTTTCCCTCTTTATGTGTGTCTCTCTCTATTGTAGGTTCCTTAAGAGAAAAAATGCAAGAATGGCTTTTTGGGGGTGATAAGTTTTACAGTTCTAATAACAAGAGTAATGAGATTAAGCTTCTGAAAAGGCTTCAGGAATTCGCAGAAAGGTTTACCAGCTGCCAAGTTTTTGTTGACACTTCTGTTAGTTTTGATGATGAAGACTTGGATGCGTGGGAATCTGAAGCAAAAAGATGGGCAAGAATGCTATTTCTTGTAATCAAGGGGGAAGATCAATTGGGGCCTATATTCACGGTTTGCCTTCAGCTTCTAATGCTTTCTTCTAATTAATTATCTTATGTGGTATTCCCAGCCTACAAGTCAATGTGTAGAAAATAGTACTAATTATATTTACGGGCATTTTAGTTTATCTATAAGCATATGGATGTTATTATGGGAAATATTGATGATAATTAGTATAATAATTATAAATTTGGGCTTGAAATATCAGTTTTAAATTTATTGGTGATTCTAAATATTAGATGGTTAGAAAGATATATCACCTTTTTTGCAGGAAATGGAATAATTATAAGACACTCTGGTTTCTTCGAAATAAGACAATTAGTGGAACATGCTCCCACAACACGTACACACCCCATCCTATTCCTTTTTCTGTAGAACTTTTTTCAATTATCTTTGTGCTGTTCTCCTATGTTATTGTGTCAGCAACTTTCTTTTTGTTCTCGGGTATTTTTTTTTTTTGCTTGTAGAATAAGCATACTCTGATTAGATATTATTTTGAAGTATTACATATCAAGGACCTAGTTTTTCTTGCAAAGCTTTTCCTGTTAAGATGGTGCTATTGTTTGATTTCGTAATGAGGACCCTTTTTAGGTGAACAGTTTTTCATGTATTTCTGCAAATGATATAAGTGGAAAATATGCTTTTATCATATGTATAATGTACTAAATTAGAAGGAAAGAAAGGAGTTTCTGGTTTGAGAAATCAGGACAATTAAATCCTGCTAGCTAAATTGAACTATGAGCTATTGATTCATATGTTGTTGGCCATTTATTTGATGATATGATATTCTACCGAAAATTTGGGATTTTCCTATTGGTAAAAGTTTATTGTTTATTCATTGTACTTTGTCTATTCTGACTCTTATTTTGAATTGCTTGTCCAGTTTATTCGCAGTTACGGGGTTAACATCTGCGAAGAATTCAATCGTGTTGGTCGGTCACCTGTGAAATTTTTTGTCATTATCATTAATCTGGTTGCAGAGATTCAACTAATGCAGGAGAAAGCACTTGAAAATGGTATCAGAATTAGAACTAAATCCAAAGTTAGTTTGTTTGAGACAGTGGATCAATTGGATTGTGCAGAAGCTTCTATAATCAATGGAAAATTGTCTGATCTTTTGCTGTCAATACTGGTACTAAGCTAACTACACTTGCGTACTTGGTGTATGATTCTATGGAACTTATTATTGATGGAACTGAGTCTTTTTCTTCCAACTTGAAGGAGGATCTGGTCAATTTTGCTTGTGCATCTTGTTCCATTTTCTTAACTAGCCCTGCCAGGGACACAAGTCTTCCCAGTTCTGTGAGAGGAAAGCTTGGAGGTCCAAGTCAACGTCGGCTTTCATCTTCAACCACAACTGTTGTGTTGGAAGCTGTATGTTTTCTATATATGTGTGTGTGTGTGTGTGTGTGTGTATACATATATTTATTTATTTATTATTTATAAAAAGCCTGTTATTTTATTGACATATTAGATATAAATGCACATTTAACGCTTCTGCTGCTGTATTATAACTTTTGGATAATGTTTATGCTAATTCTAGGCTGTTTTTTACCTCTTTCCATGAGTTTATACACACGTTGCTTGCTGCATGGTTGTATCTTATAATAGCTGAAGTTTTGTTTCTTTGTCATTTGTTTTTGACTTATTTTAGGCTTAATTCGGTTTGGTTTTCAGCTTTAATAAAAACTGAATCAAGCTGGTCAGTTCGATTCATTTGCTTCGGTTTTGTCTGTTTAACTGATTTCTGCTCACCCCTTGTGGTATAGAGGGATTAAACAGTTGTTTTGACTTTAGATGCATTGGATTTTAAAAGGATAACTTAGTTGTGCCATAATCACAAGTGGTTCATGAAAAGTATGTTTAATCACATTGTAGAGTAGCAAAAGATCATTAATTTTCTGTATACCTTTTGATAAAGTGTAAGCATCAACAATGCTAGCAGCATAAATCAGCTCTGAAGCAAAAGAAGTACAGAAGATAAGAGATATAAGCTATATATTACTATCATATACAAATAACATGTAAACAGGAACAAAATGGTATTCTTCTTTGTTGTGTCACCAATGATATTGTTCATAAGAATATCTGGTAAATTTCTTATTAATTTTGTATGATAGTAATTATTGTTGCTTTTCCTTTTTCACATCTCTTGCTGCTTTTGTGAAGCGGCCATTAAGCTAACTAGGACCCTATGATCCTTCATTATTTGTCTATGTGCTAGTTTTATTGCATTTTAGATTGGATTTGGATCATCTATCAAAGAACAGCCACCATTGACTGGAAAAATTTTTTGGATATATGTGCCTCTTGTTCAACTAAACCTCTATCGTGATGCTTAATTAAAATATTTTGTTATGCATTTCCTTTTTCCTTTTGTTATGTTATTTTCTGGTCGTCATTTCTCAAACATTAAGATCTTAGCATTTGTTCCTCTGGGTGATCTATTCTTCCAGAATTGCGATATGCCCTGTTTTCTTAATTGGAAATCTATTATGATAGATTATACTTTCGTTGATGCATGCATTATTTGTTATCTTTTCCCTTGTAGATAACATCAATCCAAGCAGTTGCATCTATCGTGTCATGGTGTGCACAGTTTACCACTGATGTTCATCTCAAGTTTGCTTGGACTTTTATGTGGCAATTCTTTTGGAAGACTGTTTCATCTCCAACTTGTGATTCTGAGGTGTGTTGTAATTTGATTATCTTTACTTAGCAAAATGTTGGCATGTTCATTAGTCAGTCTTATACTTGGAAGATTCTTTTAGTTCATTTTGATCTACTTCCACCAATTGATCTAAGTGTTCCAGAACAGAATGGAGCAGAAATTTGTCTAGCAGCATATGAAGCATTAGTTCCGGTTCTGAGATCTTTAGTCTCTACATTCTCTCCACGAGCTATGGATCTTATTTTGGAAAACAACAAATCATCAACATCTGCAGAAGGCAGTTGCTTAGATCAGTTGGTTCTGTCTTTCCTTCAAAACATAAATAATCTTCTTGCTGTTGGAGTATTGGTGCGAACCCGAAGAGCGGTGTTATTGAATAGGAAGGTAATCTATCTGTGATTCTTATCTTTCATTTTCAAGTTTTGGTTGGTGCTTGGAATTTTTTTGGTACTAGTTGTCACCGTTGTGTATCTTGAACTGGATAAGGCAGTTGCAGTTATGAATGGACTTTACCTTGGTAAGTGTAATTTGCTGTTCAGTTTCTACCTGGCTGTGAATATACGAAATTGTTTCTTTGGCATGATTAATATGATAAAATTGTACATCTCCTATTCTCTTTTCATTCTAATGATAAATTCTGAATGCCATTAATTTGATCAAAAGAGAGCACCAACTGATGTATTGTTACTGATACAGTGGCTATGCCTAGAATCTCTGCTATCTATTCCTCGAACTGCTGTTGAGAATGGGATTCATTTAGAGGATAATAGAGCATTCTTCTCAGATGCAGCAATCAGATACATTTTTAGTGATCTTGTTGAGAGGTGAGAAGTGAGATGACTTACTTGAACAAGAGATTCTCGAGTATGTTTTCATTTTCATTATATCAGTTCAATTTTAGCATTATCAGAATGGTATTGTTGACTAGGCTCACGAGGCTGTGCTTGAAACGTTTCCAATGAGTTGCTTTTATTCTTCTCAATTGATAATTTCTAGATTCTTTTCTGGTTATTAATAAGGAATCAATGGTTGTTGCCTCTCTCCCCAAGCCTCTTTGGTATTAGATTTGCAGTAGTATAACGTAAAAATGAGCGGTTGCGAAAGTCTTTGAGGCCTTCGATAATGGAGTCGTGGTATGCTGATAATGGAGTTTCCTTGTCTACTTGTCTAAACAAGTGGACATCTAGTTGAATTTGCATTATGATAATATAATATTGGAAACAGATTCTTATTTGTCACAAATTCTCTCATATTTTTGCAGCCTTGAGAATTCTGGAGAAAGTTCTGTTTTACCAATGCTGAGATCCATCAGATTAACCTTGGGGCTCTTGTCCTCTGAAAGTTCAGGTTCACTTGTTTCATCATGCAATGGTGTGGATTCACAGGTTTGTCTTGTACTGTCCTTTCGTTTGTTTGTGTTTGTTTATTATGTCATAGTGGGATTTAGTTGTGAGTATAAGGATACCTGACACAAGGTATTAAATGGTTTTGAATTTTGCTAGCCCTAATGTAGGTAGTGTCATGTTGTGCTGAGTCCATACCACTATCTGCCACTGAAAGGGAAGGGAAGTATATATTTGAGCATCCAAACTAAAAGGGATAATGCTGACAAAGTTTTCAAATTTAGTATATGACAGCTTTTTTTTGAAAATGAAAGGGATTTTCAGAAATATAATTTCAATTAATATTTCACTGCTTCTAAACATAATATTCGTTTGCATGGAGTTTTGAGCCTAACTTGCTAAAATGAGAATTTATTTGCACAAGAATTCTACTGTAGAATGCAACTTTCAAGTAGACTGGTTTCCTTACTCATTTGACGACAGTTGGAATATTTGTGGATTTATGATGAATTATTTCAATTCTCAGTGCTAAATATGTTGCTGATTCTTTATAAAAGTTACGTTGCATTTAAGTGTTGTCTTATGATCATGTCAGGCCAACATATAGTCACTGGTTGGCACTCTATTTCTATGATAGATGAAGTATTTGGATATTGTGAGAAAAATATAGAGATAATGAAGTTTCTATAACATCCATTATTTGTCCATAAGTATTATCTTCTTTCTGCATATTTTGTTTTGCTCAAATAAAGAATCTGAATTTTTCACATATCATGGATGGCTCAATTCTAAATGTAGATGATGTGGGATTTGGTTCGTTCCTCTTGGATATTGCATGTCAGCAACAACAAGCGGAGGGTTGCATCTATTGCTGCACTTTTGTCTTCTGTCTTACATACTTCTGTGTTTGCTGATGAGGGGATGCATTTAATTAACAATGTACCTGGACCTCTGAAGTGGGTATGTTATTCCTCTGCTTCTGCTTGTGAATGCAACTATCATATTTTCCTTGTGATGACCTACATATGGTCCAGTTCATGACGATAGCTGATATTTGTTTTGTTTTTTTTTTTTGGTTCAGCTAACATTATTTATTATCTCTTAACAATATTGTTGCTGCAGTTTGTTGAAAGTATTCTCAAGGAAGGTACAAAAAGTCCCCGCACAATTCGTCTTACAGCATTGCATTTAACAGGGCTTTGGCTTTCACATCCAAGGATAATTAAGTACTACATAAAAGAACTAAAGCTTCTTACACTCTATGGTTCTGGTGTGTTACATGCTTCTGTTCTTGTGTCATACATATGAGTAGTTTCATTTTCCTTGTTTTTGTACATATTAAAGTTCTTTCAAATTCAATAAGGGAATTTTCTCCTACAGTTGCATTCGATGAAGATTTTGAAGCTGAACTAACTGAAAACCGTGAGGCAAGGATTGAAGTTTCATTGTTGGCTAATAGCCCAGATTCTGAGCTGACTGAAGTAAGATATCCAATTTAGTCAAACAGGTTTTGATGGCTTTCCTGTTTTTACAAACTTAAGTCTTCTTTGGCTACCTTCTAGTAGTTCAACACTTCTGGAGTGAAAAATATTTTCATATCTTCATTGACTTCTTGAATATGTTCAACTTCACATTGACTTATATAGTATATATGGAAAGTAGTATATCAATAATATTAGTAATAATTTGCTTATGGTGATTATAATGCATAGAAAGTGGGTTTCTAACTAGCTGTGGGTATTTAGTTTCTAACTCGTATCTTTTCTCATAGGCATTTATCAATACAGAATTATATGCCCGTGTCTCTGTTGCTGCTTTATTCTACAAGCTGGCTGATTTGGTGGGGTCAACAAATGAAAATGAAGATTATTGTGCTGCTCTTGAATCTGGCAAATTGTTTCTGCTAGAGCTTCTTGATTCTGTGGTACTGATTAGATTCTTACCAGAACTATAAAGTATATGAACTGGCTAGTCTAAAATTTTTGAAAAACAGTGTCGCATATGGTTGGTTATTTGTTAAGATATCTTATGTTATTATATCCAGACATGGATACCTTTTATTTTCATAACTAATTGTAATTATGCTCATGTCATCATACTTGTAAATGCCTCTTCATGGGTAACCAATTCTTTGGATTGTTAAAGTGACGCTATCTGTCTCCTTCATATAGGATATCTCATATTTCCTTGTACAATTGAATAATAGTATTGAATATATGGTTAATGCAGGTCAATGACAAGGATCTTGCAAAGGAGTTGTATAAAAAGTATAGTGGGGTGAGTAATAACTTCAGATTATGGTGGAAAGTTTGGAACAATGAAGAACTTCAATTGTTTTAATGCAAGTACAGGATATGGAAAATAAAATAGAAACTACTGAAGCAAAAAGTAATAGATAGTTATCGGTTAGTTATGGTTCTTATGTTTGTGATACAATTAACAAGTTCATCATCAAATTGCCATTTTTTTTACAGTATGTTTACTCATAAAAAAGTTGTGAATGGTTGAGAAGTTCAACTATTTTTCAGCAAAATTAAATATTTAGTCTATCCCTTGCTCTCTTGGTCTGTGCTATTATACCATACTGTTCATTGACTCATCTATTTTCAACAGATCCATAGGCGTAAAATACGCGCTTGGCAAATGATATGTGTTTTGTCACGATTTGTAAATGATGATATAGTTGAGCAAGTCACTGGCAGCTTGCACATAGCCCTTTATGTAAGTATTGCTAAATAACATGTCAACATCTACTAGTTCTCTCCCATAATCAATTTATGTATTATAAAATTGGAACTTTCATTTGCTTGCAAAGCAATTTGGCCTTGCATTTTAGAACTGTCTCAGTTTTTTCTCCATTGGTTTTCCAAATTATTATATCCAGACTTCTGAGCTTTTTCTATTTACTTGTAATTTTGACCAGAAATTATGTGGCAAGTGATAACCATTCTAAACAATGTGCTCTCTTTCTTCCTCTGTCTCTCTGTTGCACACGCACACACGCGCGCGCACGATGCTGCAAGTAATTTTGATACATCTTTCTGTGAGATTAATCGGTTGGATCTTTTACTATTATGCTTGAATGCAAGAATTCTCTAATGTTGTGTGTACCTTCGGAATCTTTGGCAAGACTGATTCAAAATAAAATTCAAAATAAGAAATTTTTTTTTTATCCACTGTGGGTAGTCTATTTGTTGTTTTGAAACCGAAAAAAAAAAAGATGAGTAAAATTTGCAATAGATCCTTTGAGATTGTTGCAATTATACTTTCATTCTCCCCTCTTTCAAATATTAAAACTTCATTGTTGATTGCTAAATGTATGACAAGTGGGAATCCTTAGTTTTGAGCCCATACATGTTTCTCATGCTGACTGGATTGATAATTCATGTCTGCTTACTTTAAGGATTTAGGGGTTGGCGTGCATATGTGTAGAGATTTGTAGAATATTATTTTTCCTAGTTTAGGTTTGTTTCCTATTTAGATTATTACCAAGTTAGAATCATTCTTTGCGTATATATAGAATAGAATTGTATACAGATAGTGAGAATGACAACAATAAACTACTTTCCTTTAAAAATCTTCATGGTATCAGAGCCCAGCCGCGTTTTTCCGGCTTAGGGTTTTTCGGCAACAAGGCTGAGTTGCAAGTGCTGCCGCCAGGGGAGGTAGTTGAATGTCACTGCCCACCTCAGAAGGAGGAAGAACTGCCGATCGGCCGTCCCTGCTCGACCCCATCGCCGTCCGGTCACGCGCGTGTACACGCGCCGCCAGAAGGTTCTGGCCTTTCCTCACGTGTGTACACCCAAAACTCTAGGTAGATTGGATGGACCTGATTTGAAAACCTATACTCGGCGGACTAATACAGATGTAACCGTCGAGCATGAGACCTCTGATCAACCGTCCTCTCCAATTTCAGTCTCTGAAAATACTAAAGCATAAGAACCTGATGAGTCTTCTTTAATCCCTGTTAATTCTGTTTCTAATCCTGATTCTAGCCCTTCTGATAATGACCTGATATTCCTATCGCTCTTAGAAAAAGAGTTAGAACATGCACCAAATGTCCCATCTCCCATTTTATCTCCTATAATGCTATGTCTCCTTCCTATAGAGTTTTTGTTTTGTCTGTTTCTTCTGTTTCTATACCGCAGGATTGGCGAGAGGCATTACAGGACTCAAAATAGAAGGCTGCAATAGTTGAGGAGATGAGAGCTTTGGCAAAAAACGCGACATGGGATCTTGTAATTTCACCACCAGGGAAGAAACCAATTGGATGTAAATGGGTGTTCACGGTTAAACATGGGGCAAATGGTTCAATTGAGAGGTACAAGGCTAGATTGGTTGCTAGAGGATTCAGTCAGACCTATGGAGTTGATTACCAGGAAACATTTGCCCTCGAGCCAAGATGAATAATATTAGAATTTTATTGTCTTGTGCAGCTAACCTTGACTGGGAGCTACATCAGTTTGATGTTAAAAGCGCCTTTCTACATGGAGATTTGAGAGAAAAGGTGTATATGGAGATCCCTCCAGGATTTGTTGATGACAAGA
>CANUEX010053892.1:0-17755 GCA_948099535.1 Jatropha multifida
GGGGAAAGATCATATCCAATAGCGTTTGTTCCAACTCCTGATAATAATAACAGAGGATGATTCCTTTGCTGCTGCGCCTGATAAACAAATCAAATCGAATCAAAATCGTTCAATTGATTTTTATCGCAAAGAAATTTCAAATAGAAATCAAAATTTAATACATTAGGTGAAGGCAGGTAGCGCCAAAGAGCAAGTTTCCAATCGGAAGTTGAAATAGGAACGTAGTGTAACTCATCGGCCGTACATATCTCAGGCTTCTTCGTCGCTACTCTTAACCTCAGAGTCCGTGGCGACCGTGGCCACGGTTTTGGCGTAGGCGGAGTTTTCTAGGAAAGAAAATGTGGAAGTTACCCGAAGATTGAATTGCAAAACCACCATTTCTGCTTCTTTATTTTCTGTTTCCTCTTGTTTCTGGTTTATAGCAGAATTAGGCAAAAGCCGGCGTTGTTTTATTATTTTATTATTTTATTATAGTATATTATATTAAAAAAAATTTTATATATATAAAATAAATATTTATATAAAAAATAAAATAATAACGTAAACATGATAATAAAGATATATAGATATAAAAATATAAAATTATTGTAAATAAATAAAAAAAATTAAATAATCAAATCAAATTAAATATAGATAATTATTTTAAATAAGCACTAATTTTTAAATTTAAAAAAATATCTTAAATGATTTAATAAAAAAATTTCAAAATTGAATATAGATATAAATAATTATCATAAATAAATATTAATTTGAAAATATGATCATTATATGTAATTTTTAATATTTAAATAATAAAATTTAAATTTAAATGATAAGAACATCAATTATTTATCTTTTTAATTTATTGTTTAAATTTCTCTTTAACCTTCTATCTAGGAAGTAAAATAAATAAATAAAGAGCAAAATAATAATAAATAAATAAAACTGATATTTTATTTGTAAGCATAAAAACTACACAAATAAATTAAAAAAAATTTATAATATATATACTAAACATCATAAAACTAATTGTACTAAGATAAAAAATAAATTATCAAAATAATGAGATTTAATTGATATCAATCATTTTTCTGCTCTTATCTTTGCTCTCTATTTACTTCTTCCTGCATACATTTCTTTCTGTATACAGATCATTTTATAAAATTAAAAAATTATAAAAAAAAATCAAAGAATTAAACTAACATTACTGTAGTTGGAGAAAAAGATGTGGTATTTATATAAATTAAAGTTGCACTTATCATCTTTTTACTAATCAAAACCTGAAAAATAATAAGAAACAAAACTTATAAAATTAAAACAAAATAATTGAAAGAAATGATAAAAGAAGAAGAAAATCATTATAAAAAATAATCATTGAAAGAAGTATATATATAGATATATTGATAAGAAAAAAAATTCAAAAGTTTTTAAGATTCTAAATTTAAAAATTCAAATTTTTTAAAGTTTTAAAGTTTTTTAAAATCAATAATTCAAAAATTTTAAAGTTTTAATTATTCAAAATTTTAAATTTTAGATATAGATATATATAGATATAAAAATAAAAATGTAGAAAAATTATTAAAAATTTGTAAAAAAAAATAAAAAGCAATACTCAAATATGGGAGTTGCACGTCAGCTTTTTTAAATTTTTTTTACTTCAAGATTATATATATATATATATATAGATAGGGCGATGATACATGGAACAAATCATTCCCTAGTACGGTAATTTAAAATTAATAATTGTGCGGCATATTTGACTCACTTTGAATACTGTATATATAAATTAGAATAAAGATAATATGGTACTGTGCTCTAAAGACAAGGTTAAAAAAAGATAATTCAATGAGCAAGTCATTACAAAAATTTTTCTTTTTCATGTTTCTCTAGAATTATAATTGTGAAGCCACAAGACCAATAAGCCATAACCTTCAAACCCCAAAAAGACAATACTACTACCTACTTCATTAATGATTTGTATTTTATTTTTTAAGCTTAACAAATGTCTTTTATCATGGTATTCTAGAGTCTTGAATGAATTAACGATCGCCGAGGATGTTTTTTTATTTACCAATTCAATTAATTTTTTATTGTAGCTAAACTATCTAGTATTTTTGTATTTAAGTAGAGATGTATATAACTTAGTAACAGTAAGAAAACACTTAATATAATATTATATAATTAAATTGAGTGATGAACATATTTAATAAAATTGAAAAATTAAACTTTTGGTATGATCTGATTTAATTCAATCCCAATCACATTTTCTTAATTTTATTTAACTCTAAGTGGAATTAAGTGTGACTTAATATAATCAATAAGGTCTTTTAATTTTATTTAATTTCAAGATTTAATTAATTGTAACTTAATTTAATTTCACATTTTTGAAAATCACTTATATTAATTCCATGTGTATCATGCGACTTAATAAAATATGACTTAATTTATTTAAATTAGGGTGTAATTTCACATTTTCTAAGTGCCATGTAATTTTTAAATTAGGGTGTCTTAATTTATTTAATTCAAGTGTAATTTAATTTAATTTTAATAAAGTTGTGTTAATTTTATTTAATTCCAAGTGCGAATCAATCAAAAATGACTTAATGTCTTAATTTTATATAATTCCAAGTACGAGTTAATCAAATGTTACGTAAGTTAATTTTAATTATAGTAACTTAATTTCATTTAATTACTAGTGTGATTTAATTATCTGTGACTTAACTTAGTTCGAATTTGAGAATTTTAATTTAATTTAATTTAATTTAATTTTGTATATATCATCCGACTTAATGAAACGTGGCTTAATTTAATTTCAATTGGGATATCTTAATTTCATTTATATAAAGTATAACAAAGTGTAACTTAATCAAGTGTGATCAAGTATGACTTAATCAAACATGAATTGATTTACTTAATCGACTATCACTTAATTTAATTATAATTAAATTATTGTGTATTGGATTTGAACCAAAATCTATTGTTAGGTTGTATATGCACTTATCATTAGATTATAATTTTGTATGAGTCTTAATTCCATTCAATTTCACTAAAAAAATTAAAGTGTCTTAATTTCTTTTATTTCTAACCGTGACTTTAATTTAATTCCATTTAAGATATCTTAATTTAATTTAATTCTATGGGTAACCAAGTGTAACTTAATCAAGGGTGGCTTAATTCAATATGATTTGATACTATTCCAATCAGGTGGTTTAATTCCATTTAGTTTCAAGTAAAATTTTATTTAATCTTAAACCTAACTTAATCAAGCCTTACTTAGTTGAGTGTGATTTAATTTAATCCCAATTAGGATGTTTTAATCTCATTCAGTTCTTAATATGACTTAATTTAATTTCAACTTGAGAGTTTTAATTTGATTTAATTTAATTTCTTATACATGAGCCCCGCTTTCTTTTTTAGTCAAAACGATAATAGTAAAATAGTATCGCATCATATATAATTTTCGTATTATATAATATTTATAAGTTGACCTGCTGAGTTATAGTTACTTATTAACAAAGCGCAATAAGTAAAAAAAAAAAAAGAGCGATGAGTTAAAAAAAAAATAGTTTTTGCATAAACGCCGAGAAATTGTTACGTAATATAAGTAATTAAATATGTTAAGTTATAATTCATCGTCTTCTGACCTTAGATAAAAAAAATCTCCTTTTACAGAATACTTAGAATTGTTGTACAAAAATAAGCAATAAGATCTTTTAAGTTGTTATTGATTACATAAAAAAAATCTATATATGCACAATATATTTTGAATTACTAACACAAATTTGAACTTTTTTTATAAAATGCAATGAGTTATACAAAAATGTCATTTTTACATAATTGTTAGACTTGTTAGCCGCCCAACGCTATATGTTAAAATTAAATTTGACAAAATACTGATTAACTCCTAACAACAATTTACATTAAAATCAAATTTGACAAAATGCTTTAATTTATTATATAATATAAATAACTAGATATATTAAGTTGTATTTTTTGAACCCATAATTTTTATCATAGTTCGACCTCCACATATATTAAAAAAATTTAATTAATATAATAAAATTATAATTTTTATTTTATTTTTTCCTCATGTACTCTTATATTAATTTCTCAATAAATGGTGATATATGGATCTAAACAAGTTAATTTTCAAATAATAATATCGCCAGTGTACACGTGTCTTATTTTTGTAAGTTGTCAAACCTTAGACTTTTTTGTCTTCTAGTAAAATGGATATACTAGTTTCTCTTTCTCTGCTTTTAAGGTCCTGCGGTCTTTATATTAACACAAAATGAATTTACAATTTTAACCTTCTTATATTAGTAAGATTATTTAAATATTAAAACTGTATATCGTTTTCTTTCAATCATATATGAGCTCTACTTTGTATTATTTAATTTTATAATATTATTATTCCGTGAAACGAATCATTTCACTAATCATTTTCCATAAATAAATCATTTAAGCATAAAACCATCAACTCTACTCTTTTTGCTTCCGATCTCCTTCGCTCTCCACCTAAACAGATTACTCAAACCTCCACCGTACATGGATCCTCCTCCCCTTTACTCTCCTGTCACCACCACAACCTCCACTTTGCCAACCAGTATACACTTGAACTATCCTGACTCCTTCGAGTCCTCTCCTCGGTCCCACACTGCTGAAATATTCAACGAGCTACTCCCACCAGTCCCCGGTGCCAAACTCCGCCTAATGTGCAGCTATGGCGGTCACATTATCCCTAGCCCACACGACAAATCCCTCTGCTACGTAGGCGGCGACACAAGAATGGTAGTCATTGACCGCCACACATCTCTCTCTTGCTTAACCTCTCGCCTTTCCCGTACTCTTCTTGACGGACGTCCTTTCTCTCTAGGATTTCTCTCTCTTCTTGTTCATCTGCTTCAGCTCCTGATTCTCGTATTCGCTTGTTCATTTTCTTTACAAAACCTGAAACCGTAGCTTCAATGGGTTCACTACAAGATGATGCCAAATCAGAAACATGGTTTGTTGACGCACTTAACGGTTCTTGTTTAATTCTAAGAAATCTTTCTGACTCTGCTACCATTGATTGCTTGGTCAATCTTGATGATAATCACCACAATCATGATTTGGAAGCGCAAGTGGAAAGTAATAGCGATTTACAAGAAGCTATGATGAATGAAATGACCATTCCTCGTGTTAATGAAATTCCAGTAATACAACACGAACTCCCTGACTCACCAATGGTGGAAAATGGTTCCTCATCTTCTTCATCTCCTTCAATGTCGAATCTTCCACCTAGTCGTGTTCGAGTGAAAAATTGTATTCATAAAGCGGGAATAGAACTACAATTTTTAAGGATGAATTTTGCGCAAGTTTTGCAGAAAGCAAGATGATGGGTATGGAGGCGGTGTTATGTCTGCTGCTCCTTTACCTCCACTTCCAACTACTGTTGCCGTGGTTGGGACGGCGGCATCGATTAATCCGGCTGGTGGTCCTAGTGAGCATTTGAATAGGGTTTTATTATCTGACGATGATAGATCAGATCAGGATATTGTTCCTGTTACGATCCGCAAACCACCATTGCCATTATTGCAGCCTGTACAACACAAGGTTGTTGGTGCCTCTAGTAATAATCTGCCTTCACCAGATTCGATTGCAAGGTATGTACATAAATATCCAAATCTGTTTAATATTCTTTTTCTTCATTTTCATGACAATGGTTTCACGAAGAGGTGAAATCTTGAGGAAGGGAAAATTTAGTAAGACTAATTGAATGAAACTGTATCCACAAATTGGTCTATTTTAGTATATATATAAAGAAATTCCGGTTAAAATGCACCAATTAATTACAAAAACAATAAAACTTTAATCTCAAACTAGTTGGTATCGACTAAAATTCCTTTTATTTCTATTCCTATCTGTGCATAATTAAGTTTCTACTAGAAACTTCCCTCCAAGGGTCCTCTAAGATCTATGATTGATCATCTCACTACATATATCTGTGTGTGCAGCGATACAAGCATAGCATCAGCTAATTCTTTCACAAAGCCAACGCATCATCAAGAACAAGCTCAAGTTGCATTAGGAGATAACAGAAGTGTCATCACTCCAGACGAAAAACTGGACATTTTAGTTCCAATAACCTTTCAAATCCAAATCCAAAACGCCAGCTACACATCGCCAGCACAATTTGATCAGCAAAAACATTTAGTACACAACCCCAGCTCCCATTTTATCCCACAGACAGCAACAACACCATTACCAATGTCATCTTACTACCCAGTTTACGCTCCTCCTCCACCGCAACCAGTTGATCATCATCAGCAGTACCCTGTTTATCTAATGCCCATATCACAAAAGAAACCATACATGTCTATGCAGTCTAATATTATGAATACAGCTACTTCTAAAGTAACAAGTAACAGACTTGCTGCATCTGCAGCTCATCCACCATTGTATCCTACAAAAGCTGCAGTTGCTACGGTGGCTAAGCCTGAAATGGCTGCAGGAGTTTATAGAACTGCGGTGACATCATCCCCACCATTAGTTCCTGCTCAGCAACAATATGTGGGTTATGCTCCAACGCAATCAATTGTTGTTGCTGCTAATTATGGTTTTGAATATGGTAAAGCTACAACTGATCAAATGTATTACAATCAGATTCAAGCTGCTGCTCAATACCAAACTATGAACCCAGCTGCTGCTGTTGCGGTAGTAGATGCTTCAAATCAGTTGCCAATAACAAGCAATACTATGCACCTAATTGGAACTTCACAGACACTGAATTAGTACTATTATTTATTAGTTCATTTTTGAGTGGGACCAATATTCTATACAATTAAAATTGTTGGAAAATAATTAATATTCTGTACAATAATTAATAAATTTTACTTATTTGTTTTTAGACATTTATCAATTACGTTTTTCAAATCACTGTTTACTGGAATGGAACAATTTTGAGCTTTTTTTTTAATAAAAAAGAAGAGAATATTTGAGCTAATTATTTATTTATTAAATAAGATAATATATATTAGCCGAAAGACATTGTGAGCTACAATTTAAATCACAATAAAGGTTAGCCATTTCTTTTACTCACTACCGTATTAGTGAAATCTCTTGTAGTCGAAAGGTCTCGAACCTGAGACCTTTAACTTTTCACATAAATAATAAGACCAACTAAATATACTTGGTAAAATTTACTTTTGAAATTATATTAAAATAATTATATAATAAATTAGATAGGTTATTATCGCCTAATTTTTGGGATTTATTATTGCCTATATCTTGATCTAGTTTTGAATTATTATTATTACTATCATGGTGATTTTGTCTAGCGTCTTTTATTATTTACATAGTTAAATAGAAAGAAATAGAAATCTTCTCTTCAATAGAAGGAAGAAATTTGAAGGTAATCATATCGGACTTATAGAAACTTATAGAAAGACTATGGAGTTGAACTATGGCTATGAATGGCCACCAAGTGGAGCAAGAGATCACCTATGACACAAATATTTTGCTCTATCAACTTGATTTAATACTTCAAATTAAGATTGTATTTTTTTATTCTTTGTATAAACGGTTTATGAAGAAATTAAAGGAAAGAATTTTCTATATTTCTTTCTATTGTATTATGTACAATCCCTAGGCTAGGTAATATATATACAAGAATCTCACTAGAATAGAAAAATAATTAATTGGGAAAGTCTAGCAAAGCAAGAAAGTAAATCAAGAAGATTAGTAACAAGAATCTCAACACTCTCCCTCAAATTGGTGCAAAGATATTACATATGCCTAACTTCAAATCAAAGGGTGAAATAACTTGCTATTCAAGCCCTTCGTGAAGTAATCAGCCAGTTGTTCTTTTGAAGCCACATAGAAAATATTTATGGAACCTTCAACTATTTTCTCTTTTATAAAGTGACGATCAATCTCTATATGTTTAGTTCAATCATGCTGGATTGAATTATTCACTAAACTAATGACTATTTTACTATTACAAAATAAGGATGTATAAGTCATGTCAAGCAACTTTAATTCTCCCATCACTCTATGCAACCATAGGAATTCACAGATTTCTTGTGCCATGGCTCTATACTCGACTTCTGCACTGGACCTAGCAACCAACAACCACAGCTTGTTTCTTGCTTCTCCATATGACCAAATTTCCATCGAGAAAAACATAATAACCTGAGGTTTATCTTCTGTCATCAAGGGAACCAGCCCAATCTGTATCCGTGTAGCCTTTTATTTTCAAATGGCCATGTTTGGAAAATAACAACCCTCGACCTGGGGCTGATTTCAAGTATCTCAAAATTTGATGCATAACTTCTAAGTGAGATTCTTGAGGGTCATACATGTACTGACTCACTAGACTAACAGCATAGGCAATATCTGGTCTAGTATGGGAAAGATAAATCAGTCTCCCAGCCAATCTCTGATACCTTCCTACATTAGTTGGACTTGCCACTCCAGCTTGAAGCTTGTGATTAGCTTCAATGGGTGATTCTGCAGGCTTACATCCTAACATATCAGTTTCTTTAAGGAGATCAAGAATATACTTCCTTTGAGAGATAAAAATTCCTTTGAGAGATCTAGCAAATTCAATTCCAAGAAAATATCTCAACTTTCCTAAATCCTTAATATCAAACTCTCTGGCTAACAAATTTCTCAAGTGAGTCATTTCTTCTTCATTATTACCTGTCACCACTATATCATCAACATAAACAATATGTAATGGGATCTTACCTGTATGATGTTTAATGAACAAGGTATGATCAGCATCACTTTGAATGTACCCAAAAGAAAGCATGGCTTTACTGAACCTTTGAAACCATGCTCTTGGTGACTGCTTCAGCCCATATAATGACTTCTTCAGCTTGCAAACTTTCCCTCTAGTCTTGTCATCAACAAATCCAGGAGGAATCTCCATATACACCTCTTCTTTCAAATCACCATGTAGAAAGGCATTTTTAACATCAAACTGATGTAGCTCCCAATCAAGATTAGCTGCATAAAATAATAAAATTCTGATAGTGTTCATCTTGGCTACAGGAGCAAACATTTCTTAGTAATCAACCCCATAGGTCTGACTGAATCCTCTAGCAACCAATCGAGCCTTGTACCTTTCAATTGAACCATCTGCTCTATGTTTAACTGTGAACACCCATTTACATCCAACTGGCCTCTTTCCTGGTGGAGGAAATACAAGATCCCGAGTCTCATTTTTTGTCAAAGCTCTCATCTCCTTAATAATTGCAGCCTTCCATTTTGAGTCCTATAATGCCTCTTCCCAATCCTGCGGTATAGAAATAGAAGAAACAGACAAAATAAAGGCTCTCTAGGAGGATGACAGAACATTATAGGAGACAAAATGAGATATTGGGTGTTTAGTGCACGTCCTGACCCATTTTCTAAGAGCAATAGGATTATCAAGATCAGTATCAAAGCAGTTAGAATCAGTATTAGGATAAAAAACAACACGGATTAAAGAAGACTCACCAGGTTCTTGTTCTTCTGTATTTTCAGGACTTGAATTTGGGGAGGATGGTTGAGCAGAGGTTTCATGCTTTATTGTTGTATCTGTATTACCCCGCCGTGTATAGGTTTTAAAATCAGGTCTATCCAATCTTCATAAAGTTTTTGTTGGTTGGTCTCTCGTATTATCTATGTTTATAGAAATCTCCCCCTGAAAAGGAATCTCTATAGAATTATCCATCACCTCTTCCATCTGACATTTCTCCCCCAGAAGAGGTGACTAGAAAGGAAAATAGGATTCAAATTCCCTAAAGGTAACATTTGTATCCCTTCTGAGTACTAAAGTAGCCAACAAACACACACTTCAAAGCTCAAGGATCTAATTTGCCTAGATTAGTCTGATGAACAAAACAAACACAGCCAAAAACTTTAGGAGGTACAATATAAGAATTTTTCCCTTGAAGAACCTCTAATGGAGTTTTAAAGTTTAAAGTACAAAGAGGCATATGATTAATAAGATAAGCAGCAGTCAAAATAGCATCCCCCCAATATAGTTTAGGAAGATTCATCGTAAACATAATTCATAGTAAACATAAGAGACCTAGCTACTTCTAGTAAATGCCTATTTTTCCTTTCAGCTACTCCATTTTGGGCACTAGTATTGACACAACTAGTTTGATGTGTGATATTATTATTATCTAAATAGGTATAAAAATTTGCATTCATGTATTCAGTACTATTGTCAGTTCTTAGGATTTTAACATGCGCATCAAACTGTGTACAAATCATTTTATGAAAGTTCTGAAAACACAAAAAAACTTCATTTTTTCCTTTCATCAAATAGACCCATGTCAATCTAGTGCAACAATCAATAAAAGTCACAAACCATCTATAACCAGAAAGGGAAACAATTTTAGTAAGGCCCCATATATCATAATGAATAGTAGCAAAAGGTACGAAACTTTTATTATTAATTGGCGAATAAGAATGCCTAGTGTGTTTGGCAAGTTCACAAGCATCACATACTAATAAATTAAAATCACATTTAGTAGACAAAGTGGGAAATAAATGTTCTAAAACAGAAAAAGAAGGATGTCCTAATCTATTGTGCCATTGAATAACCTCATGGGAACAATTTCTAGAAGTTCCTAATAAAGCTTGACTGGTACCCACATTTGAAAAATGACACATGTCATCCAACAAATACAGTCCATCGCGCAAGCTACAATTGCCAGTCATTCTCCCTGTGTTTAGCTCTTAAAATATATAATGAGTAGGATAAAATGTTACTTTGTAATTAAGTGCTTTTGTGAGTAGGCTCACAGATAAGAGATTAATAGGAAATCTAAGAACATGAAGAATAGAGGAGAGATTAATATTTGGAGTACAGTCAATGGAAACTGTGCTAGCGCTTGATTCTAAGGAGCCATCTGCAATGCGAATTTTGTCGGTGCCTCGATATTTAGAATAGGTAAGGAAATGTTTTATAAAGCTTATTGTATGCTTGTTTGCTTTTGAATCTATAACCCAAGAGGGTTTTGCAATTCTAGTAAGGAACGTAAGAAAGGCATTACCTGAACTGACAAAATTAGAAGCTGCAGCCGGAGTTGAGAAAGAATCAAGTTGTGATAATAATCATTTCAGGGACTAAATTTCCTCATCAAAAAAGCTATCGGCAATAGATGGTTCCTCAGATGAAGGTCCACCATTAGATATATGTGCTTGTGGTCTAGAAGAATTAACACGTTTTCCTCCATGCCCCTTAGTTGGGCATCCATATAATTTCCAGCAGAACTCCTTAGTGTGCTTGTTCTTACCACAATAGTCACAAACTAACTGATCTCTATCCGAAGAGCCACTCTTCGCATTCTGTATTTGTTCCCTTGCAGAATTAGCAATCAACTCTGCTTTATCAACCGTAGACCTGTGAACCATGGCACTCCTCCTAGTCTCCTCTTGTTGTACAAAAGAGTATGCTTGTCGTAAGGATGGAAAAGGATCTCATCCAAGAACTTGGACACGAATCTAATCATACTCATTATTTAGGCCCTTTAGAAAATCATACACGCGTTCTACTTTAATCAACTTTTGAACTTGAGTTGCATCATCAGGACATTTTGCTTGAAAATTCTGATAATAATTTAGTTTCTGCCACAATCCGCTAAGTTCCACAAAAAATTGAGCAATAGTCAAATCCCCCTGATTTGTCTCATGAACTTTTTATCGCAATTCATATCTCTAAGCATAGTTTCCTGTTTGTGAATATGTCTGTGAAGCGGCATCTCATATCTTCTTAGCTGTATCAAGGAGTAAATATCCTCGAAAAATAGTTGGTTGCATGGAATTTATTAACTAAGAAATAATAAGAGAATTCTCGAATTTTCACTTGTTAAAGCCTAAATCTGTTGAAATCGGTATTGTTGCTCCACCATCGAGGTATCCTTGCAAACCTCTAGCTTCAATGAATAATAAACAGGACCGAGACCAAGCCAGGCAATTTGTTCCATCTAACTTCACCGAACTAATCTAAAGTGAGGGGCTCTCTAAATGAAAACTAAAATTTGTCTTCTTTCCGGCATTCATACTGTCAGACGCAGAAGAACACAAGCAGCAGTAATGAAATAAGCCGAAAAAAGAGAAAAATTTCTAAAAAGGCAGAACTGGATCTGAATACACAACACCGAATTGAAGCCGTTAGAACAAGAAACGTTGACGGAGTTCGCCGAAAACAGCCGCACGTGTTGGCGTGTGAAGAACGGGTAGAAGCTTTTGTTGGCACGTGTGCACACACGCGTAATTGGACAGCAATGCAGTTTCAATGGAGGGCCGATCGGCAGTTGCTCTTTCATCTAAGATGGGTTGTGACGACCAACTCCCATTCCCAACGATGCTGTGTGTAACTCGGACCACCCTTAGATCGAAACTGTTGCAAAAAAAAAGATCACATCAATAGCTCTAATACCATGAAGAAATTAAAGGAAAGAAATTTCTGTATTTCTTTCTATTGTATTATGTACAATCCCTAAGCTAGGTAATATATATATATATATATAAGAATCTCACTAGAATAGGAAAATAATTAACTAGTAAAGTCTAGCAAATTAGGAAAGTAAATCAAGAAGATTAATAAGAATCTCAACAGTTTATTATTAGACTCCTATATAAAAATATAAAAACATATTGATCTGTCTCATATCTATGGATAATTTCCTCTTAATAAAAGTTTTAGTTTGATTTGTTTTTAAAAATTGATCAGAATATTAAAATACTTAGTGTTTGCTTCAACTTATTACTTGAGCTATTAATTAATTTTAGTCAAGCTCAATTTTATTAATTTAATTTAGGCACACAAAAATTTTCTTTTAAATATTTTATGTTGCAATTGAGTAATTATATATGTTATGATATATGCATTGTATATGCAATTTTCTCATCTTCGGAGTAAACGTGGCAGCGAAGCTTTAGGCAATAGTTTTTCTACAATATAGCTTTTTAACTAAGATCAAAATATTGGCTCTTCTATTTATAATATATTGGTATCTAAACTTTGATGGAGCAAATTATAAAAATATTATTCCTTTTAACATTTGATGAAACGCTAGTTAAACAATCGATATCTAATAACTAATTTTATCTGAAAACAATTAGTCTAGCCGATAAAATTGATGCTTTAAAACTCAAAGATTTTAGGTTGGAATTCATGCTTTATAAAAAAAAGAATGAATAGGTATCACAAAAATATTTTGAGTGGGAAGGATTCGAGTCCTTTCAAGCGGGAAGCGCTTACCTTGTACACTTGATGCAATAAAATTAAATAAGTGAACTTTACCTATAAAATTAAGGGTTAAAAATACCACTCTTTCAATATATGAAAAAATTTGTGCAAATTAATTAAAAAAGAATTTAAGTATATTTACATGTTCAGTCTATCATTTTTTAATTTTTTTTTCTTCATCATGATAATAAAAATTGAACTAAAATAACAATTAACTCGAGTTGCTTTTCAAAGAAAAATTAAATTAAAACATAATTTACAAAGGCCATCGCGGCGTGGGATATTTCACACGTTCACTTCGTGCATAGACCTGCTTTTGGTCAGAACGCTTCACTCAAAAGGAAAACACTGTATCCATAAATTTTTTTTTTTTTTTTTTCGAAAGGAAAATTTATTAAATTTTCATATAACGTGGAATTCAATCACCCATCAACATTTTCGATTAAAGGACAAAAATTGGTGTCAGATCCAGTTTTGGGAGCTGTTTCGATTTTCATTATGTACTTTTTTTCACATCTTCAAGATTTTTTTTTTTACTGTATTCTCCATTTTAGTTTGCCAACGGAAAGTCTACATCCATCAAATTTAAATAATCTAATGACATGAACTTATGATGTTCCACATTATTTTAATAAAATTATATTATTTAATAACTTACTTAATCTTATTCCATAATAAATTATGTTATTATTAATTTAAATAACCAAGTAAATATGATTTTCTATTAAACGGGACGACTTGCTTTATGCATGAGAGATTGTTTTACTTCTCCTTTATTTTTCTTTTTTTTTTTTTATTGAGCGTTTAATTTTTGATCTGTATCATGGTTTGGAGTATTGAGAAAAATATTGAAAATCTGGCTTTGGCTGATGATGAAGAAGCCCCTTTTGAGTTTGCACCTATTACCTGAGAAGTACCTAAACGTACTAATTATTCACTGTCTAATCAGTCTAATGGACGCTTGCTTACTGATAGGCAAGTGAATAGTGCAGCCAAAAGTACATTGACAAGTCTATGGAGATTTAGAGATTGAACGTAATGTATTTTTGCTCCAATTGTTTCATGTTGTGGATATAAGGAAAGTGTGGATTGGAGGACCTTGGAGAGCTAGTGGAGCATGAGTCTAACAACGATAGAGGGGCTTAAAGACATTACATACGAATTAGAGTTAAAATAGATGTTCATAAACCTATAAAGATATGGAAGGAGCTGGAATGGTTCACTGCATTGTTAACTTCCATTTTACGAAACTCTCCACCTTTTACTTTGTTAGCCTTTATTTACATGAGAACTCAATCAAACAATGACTTGATTAGTGATTATGAATCTCTTTTTATCTTTATAAAATATTAAATTGTATGTTTGTGTTTAATGGTAAATGATCAATGTTTGGATATTATATGCTTGGAAGCAAGGACGAACAAAGGGGGGTTTGGGAGGGGCGCAAATTAAAATTTTTTTAAAATTTTTTGTGAAAATTTTTTGGAAAAGAAAACAACTTTTAATTTTTACTCCATATAATTAGTGAAATTATTTTTTGGCCCCTCCCAACTTTTTTGGTTGGGTCCGCTACTGCTCTTAAGGCAATAAAAGCATCATCACCATCACCATCATGCTCGCCATCTTTGTTAAAAGCTTCTCCTCCTCCTCCCTCGTGTCCATTGATACAGCATCCATAGGTGTTAAAAAAAAAATATTTTCGTTCTCCAATTTGGCTTAAGGGAACTTTCTTGAGAAGAAGTGTATGAGAGAGTTGTCATTTGTTTCAAGTATCCGCCTCTTTATATAAAAGCAATAAGGAATGTAAGCTAGGCATAAATGCCAAAAATTTGCATTAATGAGGGACTCTTCAGCTGCTCAGTGTCCCTTCAACTACTCGGCCTTGGACTATAAAAGTGTAAGCAAGGCTCCTCCATTCCTCACTTTTGAGACTTCTTTGCTACCAGAGCGTCTCTCTGTAGAAATTTTCTCTCACTAGGCAATTCCTCCCTCGCCCTGGGTAAGTAATCATTCCCTCTTGATCTCTATTTATCTTTTTTCTTTTTTTTAGTTCTCCTATCATGAGCTCAGCTAGCGAAGAGGTTCAAATTTTTGTTGATGAAAGTGATAGCATTTGATGAAAGTGATAGCATTTCTACCGAGCTAGAGGATGCCGAACCTCTTGAGGATGGTCAATCTAGCAACAGGGCTAAGAAAGCAAATATCAAGATGAGAGACATCTCCTCAAGCATAGATGACGACGAACTTCTCAACGTCTTCGAAATGTACAACATACCTTTGAAATATGAGTTAGTTCGCCCTTTTGAATACATGAGGGCCAACAAGGATTTGGATAGTGAGACCATTATGCTCTATATGGAAGACTTTCGTTCGGGGGTGAGACTTCCATTAAGCGAACCTCTACTGTCTTTTTGTAATGAGTATCATTTGACTATAATCAGATTCATCCCGATGGATTGAGGATTATTTGTGGGCTTACTAAACTAGCTCGTTAAGACGGGACTCAGCTCACATTTTAGGCTAACCACACGTTATACATGTTGCAAGATAGAGGGAGAAAAGAATTTTACTTTCTGAAAGCTCAGACAAATTGTAACATTTTTCACAAAGCTGAGATGATCTCTTCTTTAAAAAAAGTGAAAATAAAAGTTTTTTATTATTTGACATGTAGGAGGATTTGGGATCCCCAATGAATGGTCAGTCGAACCTTTAAAGTTCAAGCCTAAGGCAAGCTTATTAAGGAGGAAAAAAGATGTATAGACCTTATAAAGGGTCAAGGTTCAAAGGTTCTAAACCTTAAAGAGATCACAAAAAGGGCTTATCCAATTTTTTCCCCTAACAGTCCTTTGAGATCGAACGTGCCACTTCCTAATAATGATCTTTCTTCTTTACCACTGAACTTTACTAACTTGTTTTAGTTTTCTTGTCTCCTGTGTGTGTAGACATGGCTCCTCGTAAGGTGAAGTTAGTAAGATAGCAGAGCAAATGAAGAAAAAGGGTGAAAACTCAACTACCCAAGAGGTTGCTAAGGAAGCCGAACTTGTTATGCTAGAGCCCGCCTTTACGAGTAAAGAAGAGGCTATTATGGCTTTAGCGGCTATTGAGGGGAAGAGGAAGAAGCAAACTCACAATGATTCCCCAAGTGCGATTATAGGGCGAATATTATGAAAATCCTCATGATCCGAGGAATCATTTTCTCAGCAAGTATGAGAGAAATGCCTCACTCCAAGATGATCTACCTAACTGAGAGATGGCTTGGTACTGCCTTTCGCTTAAGGATAGAGAGTCGCTCGATTGTTTAGATGAGGAGAGCCTTAGAGACATTGTGAATCAAGCTCTCTTTCAGGTAAGTTTACATGCTCCCCCCCCTTTTTGTGAGCTCAGATAAGGTAGTGCATTTATTCACTTTGTCTTTCCCTAATAGGTTGTCAATGCAATGACCATGTCCTATTGCAAGGCTCGACACTTGAAAGGCAAAATAGTTGAGATGGAGATAGAGAAAGTGCAGCTGAATGATGTTATTTAGCTTGGGAAGTGAGCTCTTACTGAGTCTGATCAAAAGCAGTAGTCAAAAATAGAGGCTTGGGCACTTGAACGTCAGGAGCTTGGATCTAAAATAAGGAGCAAGCGATCTGCATTGGTGAGCTTGAGGAGAAGGTTAAACAGCTAGAAGTGGCTTTACAAGAGGAGGAAGCTGCGATTGAGGAGAGCCTCGTGAAGACACAACCTAGCGCGAGGTAGAGGATGATTTAGTGGAGATTTAGAATGTTGGCATGGGTCTTTTGTTAGAGGCTCGAGATAACTCCCCCCTAGAAGCTCCTCTTCTTGCTCAAGATGAGACCGAGCAATATTAATAACTTTCATTGTATTTTCTTTTTTACTAGACATCTCTTCATAGTTTAGTAGGTAAAACTTTGTATAAGGAGATGTGTAATGCTCTGACTCTAACCACCAGAGGAATTTTTTGCTTTGAATTAAGCCGACTCCCCCATACAAGATCGGCAAGACCCGCACGGTTTTGTCCCATAGGTGAAATGGGAACTTCCTAGGAGATCTCCTGGGATTTTTATCAAATGAGCACGTTTAACCCTTATCAAATGAGCACGTTTAACCCTGAAGTTCTTCCAAATCTCCAACCATTCCACCAAAAGGCGCCTCTGATGATTAATTATCCCCTTTTCGATAAATAATCCGATTCATTCTTGTGTCTCGCATTCCACTACCCTAGCTAGCCTGCCATCCTAGAAGCTTGCCAGGAGCCCTGCTCTACCCGCCCTCTTAGGATTGCTTTGACGGGTCGGGATGTCACAGGCCCACCAGCTTCCGCATGGTTCGTCCTTGAACCATATATCTACTAGAAGGGGGGTCAGGCTCTGATACCAAATTGTAGCGCCCTGACGTTAACCACCAGAGGAATTGTCCGTTTTGGATCAAGCCGGCTCCCCCATACAAGATCGGTAAGACCCGCACGGTTTTATCCCGCAGGTGAAATGGGAACTTTCCAGGAGGGTGGAATTGTCCGCTTTGGATCAAGCCGGCTCC
>CANUEX010053922.1:0-47453 GCA_948099535.1 Jatropha multifida
GTCAATCTGCGAAGGTCGACGTGAATAGACTTGGAGAGGGCGAGTAGTGGTTGGACCAGGAAGAGGAAGAGTAGGGACAGGAAGAGTCGCAGAAGTAGGATCCTCGTTGACCATGTGTTGTGAAAAATACGGAGAAGTCTCAAAAAATATCACATCAGCAGCGACAAAGTATTTATGAGTGATCGGATCATAATATTTGTATCCTTTTTGGAGATGAGAATACCCTAAGAAGATACACTTGACTGATTTTGGTTGAAGTTTGTCTTTTCCTGGAGTATGATCATAAACAAAACAAGTACAATCAAAAACTCGGAGAGGAAGACTATGAGAATTCTGATTTGGAAAAATAATAGAGTGAGGACTCTAATTATTTAGAACAGAAGAAGACATGCGATTAATGAGGAAACAGGCAGTAGGAGTGGCATCCCCCCAAAAATGTAATGGCACATTATTACTAATAAGTAAAGTACAGGCTGTTTCAATGAGGTGCCTATTCTTTCTTTCAACAACTCCATTCTGCTGAGGAGTATGAGCACAAGAAGATTGATGCATTATTTCTTGAGAAGACATAAATTGATTAAAAGGTTGAGAAAAATACTCTTTGGCATTATCACTACGTAATATTTTAATGGAAAGTCCAAATTGATTACGAATTTCAGCACAGAAAGTTTGAAAAATAGAAAATAATTCTGAACGATTTTTCATAAGAAACAACCAAGTACATTGAGAATAGTCATCAATAAAAGTGATAAAGTAATTAAAACCCAATGTGGAACTAACACGACTAGGACTCCATACATCTGAATGAACAATGTCAAACATAGCTGCAGCCTTATTATTGACATGCTTGGAAAAAGAGACACGAGTTTGTTTCCCAAATTGACACGACTCACACTCAAGAGAAGATAATGTCGAAAGACTGGAAACTAATTGTTTAAGCTTGATGAGACTGGGATGTCCGAAACGACGATGGAGGTCAGCGAAAGCAGTGGAAGTAAGCGCGATTGTGGTTTTAGGTGAGGAAAGATAGTACAATCCTTGTAACTCATATCCTACTCCAATCATCTTCCCCGTACTTCGGTCCTACACAAAAACATAGTCAGCTATAAAGGATACAATACAATTAAGCTGTTTGGTCAATTTGCTAATGGAGATCAAATTATATGGACATTCAGGAGTAAATAATACTAAGGTTAGAGTAACTGAGGGAAGAGGTTGTGCTTCTCCAATTCCTTTAATTACAGTTTGAGAACCATTGGCTAAAGTAACAGTAGATGTGTTTGAAGGAATAGAGAGACTAGAGAAAAGAGTTTCATTACCAGAGATGTGATCAGAAGCACCAGAATCAAGCACCTAAGGATCAGGAACAGTGGATTTGGATAGACAAGCGACTGAATTACCAGACTGAGAGATGGTAGATGACTGTTGTTTAGCTGTCTGAAATTGTAAATACTCACTATATTCTGTCCCAGATAAGGTAATAGCACCAAATGCTTGATCAGGTAATGGCAGAAGTCCAGCACCAGTATTCTGAGCCAAGTGAGCAACAGATTTGCCAGCATTGAAAGAATGATTCTGCGATGGTTTACCATGCAATTTCCAACAACTTTCCCAAGTATGACCAGACTTGTCACAATTAGTACAGTGTTTGGATTTGTTACCTTTCTACTTTCGACTATTATTCTGAACCGCAAATACAGATGCTTCCATATTTTGTGATGAGGCTGGGGTTACAGAGATGCGAAGGAGACAAGCAGAGACATCCTCCAAGGTGGGAATTACAGAACCTGTCAATATTTTATCTCGGACTAAACTAAGATCAGGTCGAAGACCTATGAGTGCCAAAACCATAAAGAATTTATTTCTCTGTTGTTCTTGTGTAGCAGTACTTTCTGAGAAAGGCATAAGGGAATTAAATTCATCAAGTAAGGTCTCAACTTGTCCAAGATAACTAGCCATATCCTGCTGATTTTGCTGCAAGTTAACAATATTAGACACCACTTTATATATTAGCTGTATATCATTGGTATATAGTGTCTTGGCTTTGGTCCACACCTTACAACAGGTTTTGTAGGATTGAAATAAGGGAAGCAACTTGGGCTCAAGAGAATGCCATAACAAACTACACAATTGTGCATCAATTTTAGACCATGTCGTCCTATATTTTTCCGAAATATCAGCAGCTGTTTTACTTAAATGATCATCATACCCTTGTCCCATAAACCATAATTCAACAGAAGACGACCAAAAAACATAATTGCTACTGCCTAGAAGCTTCACAGTAGTGATAATAGGTGGATTAGAGAAGAGTGGTTTAATTAAGGTACTGTCAGTCATGTTTTTTTTTTAATTCGGGAGAAGGTTTTGTACCTGAATAGGGATAATAAAAAAAAAAGGCTGTGAATACCTTAAGAGAGAGAAACAATGCAGGAGGTGACCAGAAAAGTGATGGCCGGACTCAGGCGAATCAGTTGGAGGTGGCTGTTGAAGGAGAGGTCGTTGGAAAAGGGCTCATGCGCCGGCGCGTGTGACGGAGACAGAAACCTTGCAGCGGCGCATGGCGGTCGACGACGAGGTTTCCGGTGATGAAATTTCAGGTCTTGGGTCGCCGGAAGCTGGGGAACTGATCTCCAGTGGCTGTGAGATCCAACTCCTTCGGAATATTGGTGATTTCAAGACGGCAGTAAGGTTGCCATAACAGGTCAGAACTGAAGTCGGGTTTTTTTTTTGTGTGTGGAAACAGGAGAATTTGCAGAAATAAGGAGAGGAAAAATAATCAGACCACTATAGGCTCTGATACCATGTGAAAGAGAGAAAAAGAAGCTTTGAAACAAGCAATTGGCTTGATGAATTTTCATATACGGTTTAAGGTATATATAATACATAGAAAATAGTTCAAAAAAGGAAAATAATCTCCTAATATCTCCTAGTATCCTTCTAATATATGCACAATCTACCTCAATAATTACAAGATTATCTTCTACTATCTTCTAATAATCTCCTAATATCCTTCTAATATATGCACAATCTACCCCAATAATTACAAGATTCTAACAAATTTAACTACAATTAAAATCATGATAAATAAGAGAAAAATAAATGTAAACAGAATAATAAACTCCATCTAATAAATATGGATAAAATTAAAAGAAAATTATTAATATACTCTCAAAATCTTAAATGAGCACTTAAAGCAAAATAGAGTGAAATGCTCATTTTATTGCTATTAAAGTGAAACGGAGGAAGTAATATTCTCTATTTCTATAACACGATTTTTAAAATAAATTTATAATATAAAATTTATTATAATTAACCAGCGCATCGTGCCGGGGTTTTATACCCGTATTTATCTAATACAGTATGTCCTTCCAAGTCATATATTTGTTAGGAAGCATGTCAAATTGTGGGCCGAAAAACACAGCACAAACACACAAATACAAGATCCATAAACAGAATTGTAACCATAAATATCTAAATATAATTGAAAGTAATGCATAATAAGATGTTAAGAATTGTAACCATAGCTTTAAATAAATAATAATTTCAGCAGTCCTAAACTAACAGTAATAACCACTAGCCTCAATTCAGCAAGACAAAGCAAAAAATTCAGTAGCATAACAACTTATAATTGAAGCTATTGGACTTGAAAGAGAAGGGTGTAGAAGCTGATTGTTGAATCAAATTAAGAGAGGGAAATCAAGAAAAAATCAAAAGAATAGTTGAGAGAGATCTTTCCTTTATGTTAATCAATTGCTGAACTGGACGAGAAGACATCTTTGTGAAGGCTTTAATTGAGGGCTTTTTTTTATTGTTGATGAACTGGTGTAGAGGAGTTTGAGGTAGAGTGGATCTACGCTTTTTCTTCTGCAAATCTACCAATATCTTCTATTTCTCTTCCTTTTTTTAATTAATAAAAGTGTATATAAACACAACCGCATATATTAAAAAGAAAAACCCTAAAAGATCTATTGAAAAACAAAAAGGCGCACTTTTTTTGTGCCTTGCGCCTGCGCCTAGGCGAGAGCTTCTTCCAGAGGTGTGCACCTCAGTAAGGTCGCCCGCCCTTCAGCTCTTAAGGCTCCACGACCTGCGCCTTGAGTCAGGGACGCTTTTCACAACTATGCTCAAAACATTATCAAACCATGTATATTTTCTTTTTTTATCATTTAAATCAACTAGTTAACTAGTAAGAAAAAGAAATTTAGTATCCAAAGAAATGGAAAGAGATGTTTTTATCTCAGCAACAGATGCCTAAGCCCGTGGAATTGTTGACCATGTAGTGGTTGCCTAAGAAATAGTAGGAAACATAAATTTTTTTCTCTCTATCCATACCACATAACAATATTAGTGGTGAAAGAAGAAAATTCTTTCCTTTCTCAAGCGTCAAAGTGCTGAAAGCTTTTCTAGACTATTTTGGCTTTATAACAATGCAAGGGGCAATTTGATGCTATCAGCTGAAAGCTTTTATCAAATTCATAAAATATGTTAGCTTAAATGTAGCATTTATAAAACTTAAGATCCAAAGTAAGGCACACAAAGTACCACCAGTGCACCTCGGGGTGTGCAACTTGCCTGGGGCCATAAACCCCTCATTCTTGGCACTTTGCAGTCGCACCTTGTCTCTGGCACATTTTGAGCAACTTGCAAAGCATAGTGAATCAGCCTTTGTAATTATCTACAAATCCAACTACTTCTTTGGCTTTTGATATCAAAGCATGAGAATTTTGAGTTAGAAACTTCATAAGAGACTTTAGCTACAGACAATCCTTTTTCTTTACATCATTTCATAGCCAAGCAGCAACAGCAACAGCAAAATAAATTGGTGACCATGCAAGCAACCACAATAAAATCCTCTCCATCCTTTCTAATTGAAACTACATACCAACCACTTTTATATTAAAAGATCAAATCCCCACAGTTCTACAAATTAAACCCTCCACATATCTTGGTTCAGCTGCAATCTTCTTGCTGAGAATTTCCAGCAGCATATTCAATTACGGCTCTTGTTTTGTCCTCAAATCCCAATTAAATCAAAAACTAATATGTTGCTGAAACCTTATTCTAATCTCTACCAGAACAATAAATTTAAATCCATAGTAGCGGCGCCATCTTCGACATGAACCTTCTCCTCATCAGGTTCTAACTCTGCCTATGGAAAAGCTGCTTCAAGACAAGCAGCTCTAAGAAATTCTACTGAGGAAGAGGAGGCTTCTTACCTAGGAATAGTTGCTTGATATATCACTAATATTTGATTCGGAGGATCGGATGAAACAGCAAATTCTTATTCTTCATTACTCTTTCGGAAGACACAAGCTCTATAATGCATCCATCCTATAATACTACAGAAGGAACATTGGCCTCCAGAATGATTGTCTTGATTGCGGCCCTATTCTAATAAGTGATATTCTTCAAAAAAATTTCATGATTCAATTCTTGGTGATTAGATGGAATATTTCATAATTCTCTTTCAGATTTCTCCGTGACACTATTGTCTTCCGTATGTATTTGAAGTAATTAGGAATTTGACATGGACCATCAAGACACATTGTTTAATCCTTTTATGTTTTTATACGACAGGTCACTGACAATTACTAGAACATGCAAAAACATTCCCACATGTGAACATTACACATAAGGTCTTCTTTTTACAAAACAAATTGGAAATTACCCAACAAAAGTATACTCCATGCTAGCATATCCTTTACTCCTGGACTTCAGCTGGTCAAAGAAATCACCTACCATCTGTGAAATCAATAAGCCAAAAACTGAGTGAAAAGAATAAATTGTAATATGATACTAAAAACAAGCCTAATACAGTGACGGCATTTTGAGGAATTTGACAAAAAGTGGACTACAAGGCCAACCGTTACCTCAGCCAGGGGTAATTCATATGTAAGAGATGCTCTACTCTCGGTTATAAATTTCATTTCTTTAAAATCCCCTCTTCTATCTTGAGCAAGCTCCATAAGTGGACCAATATAATCTTTTGGAGTAAGCATTTCAATCTGTTTAGTGTTTACATAAGCCCAGAATAAAATTAAATGAATTTTACATGACTGAAAAGGAATATTAAGGGCAGATAATATCTCATGTATAATAGAAAGACCTTCACAAATGGCTCCTCAATTGATGACCTTTTTCCTGGTTCAGGAAGTAAAGATGGATTTGAGCACTCAACCTTCAAGAAAATTCAAGTTGTAAGCAAAAGATTATGATGAGAAGATAAGTTGGATAATTAGTTGGCTAGAACAAGTATATGTAATCATGAAGACAACTGTAGAAACATGATCAAAGAACTAAAGCTATGCTAACATAAGTTAAAGGATAACACGAATTTTGAGAGAGGGCACGGTTGTTATTATTCTGTAATTGTTGAAGGAGAAACACATCACAAATTGACGAACTTAAGATTGCAGAATATTATTGCCATAATAAGCAATGTTAGCATAAGTTAAATGATAACATGAACTCGCAAACATGGTTGTCATTATTCTATAAATGTTGAAGGATGTTAAGGATTAGATGTAAATAATAGTTCGACTAGGAGTTAGAGTCCTAATAGGTTTATAATATCTTGTATATAAATATGTGACCCTATTTGATGAAATACAATAACAACATTATATTTTCCATATTAAATTACAAAGGAAAACTGCATCACAAATTGACAAACTTAAGATTACAGAATATTGTTGCCATTATAGAATATTATTGTAAGTCTATTATTCTAAAGCAGTAACACATATTTTCAGTGTACATGTTACAATAATTATTGCTGTCATTATATAATAATAACTACTATCAGTTTTTATATTAAAAATAACAAAAAGATTTGTACTGTTACCAGCACTTTTGATCACTGTCATTAGTGATTAGTACTATTGATCATTCATTTTATTGATAGTTCATTTTGATGCTGCACAAATTAAGTTTGCAAATAATATAAGAGATAGAGTGAAGAAGCTTTGTTTCTTGGTCAATACAAGCAACATTGAACCGCACTATGTTATGGGTGTGTTGCTACTTTGCTAATATTTGGTTTATATGCATTTTCTTTTTTTCAAAATTTTGATTTTATTAATATAAAATTTACTATTAAATAAATGTAGATATAGGTAAATAATTTTTATCATTGTTACTACTTGGAAAAAAAAAACTTCATCTTAAAAGCTCTAAAATATATATTTTTTCTGTTTATTATTATCATCATACAGCATTGTAGTACCGCACAGCGATAAAGTTAAACATTAATCAATAATTTTTCTAATTAAGGAATGTATGATATTATATCATAAATAGTAAATCACTTAGATAATGAAATTTAATTCTTTCAAAAATTTCTAATTATGAACCGATAAAGGTTGATAATAACTCATATTAGACTTTATTTAAAAAAAATCAATTTCACAATTTCTAATTGTATCCAGGAATCAAAATACACACTTAGTTTATTAAAAAGATTGTCTTAGAAGAAAATACTTATAATTGAATAATTTTTTATTTTTTAAAAATGTTCATTGTAAATAAATTAAACCAAATCTTGTCAATTATTATGCAATGGTTTGTTGAATTACTTTACACTAAATTCCATTTATTTGGTTAATAAATAAAAATTTAAAAAAGTAAAAAAAATGAGAAAAAGGTTTATTCTTTATATCCTCCCTTATTTAAATGGAAAATACATAAAAGAAGCAAAACATTGGTCAAACAAAGCTTGCTAGGAGTACAAAAAAGAAAATACTGAATTGTAAAAACAAAGAGGATAAAATAGGAATTGCAGAAATAAAAGCAAAGAGGATAAAATAGGAATTGCAAAAAAAAAAAGAAATGGTTTAATTGGGTATAACACTGTTCTAAGAACAGTAATTTTGGTTGTGATTTTAATATATATATAATATAATATGCCAACTTTCATCACGTATAAACAGTGAAAACTCATATCTTATGAATCAAATTCATTTATTCTTCTTGGATCAATAATGAATAGAGTTGGAAGCGGAAATTACAATATCACCATTTATGCAGTTCACTCGGTATACAACACTTGGAGCAGTAGTTATTAAGCTCAGATTGTATTCCCTCTCAAGCCTTTCCTGCATAATCAAAATTTTCAGGGCTAGTTTTAGTTTTCCATAGATTAAACAGCATTGCAAAAGGCAGCTCCAATAAATCAAACCTGAACAATTTCCATATGGAGAAGACCTAAGAACCCACATCTAAAACCAAAACCCATGGCACTTGATGTTTCAGGCTCAAACTGCAAAATCAACGCACAAAAAGGAGAAGCAATTCTAAATTCAGTAACATATGAATATCAGGCATACTTTTATTTGAGATAAATAAGAAATCCTTTTTTAGAAGGGGGAAAAAGAAAAAACAATTCAAAAGTTGGCATGACTCTATTAAGTAGGAGCATGCAAGATAGAACTTGCAAGATGGAAGAAGCAAAAAGATACAAGTACAGAAAAACCTAGATTCTTTACAAATAAATAAAAAATTATAAAGCATCGGATTGAAAGAAGAAGAAAAAAAAAAATCCAAAGTTGCATTGGTTGCTTTACATAGGTTCTTTTCCTCAATATTGTTACATTTAAACCCAAACGTTAAACTCTAGTATACCAACAACCATGAGAATAAGGTCCTCAATCCTATATTGACCTTGAATCTCCTTCACAGCCATAGGCTTCAAATTCTATCTCTGGATAAACCCCAAACTAAGCGAGATGGCATGCAAACATAGCCATTAAGCTTTGCTGTGGTAATGATCAAGTAGATATTTGGATAAAATTCTTACTATGACTATTCGCCTATAATCGTCTTGTAAATCACAAGCTGGAAGGTATCACATAGTTTGATTTAGGGAGACTTAAAGAAAGTTTCCAACTAAACTATAACTTATGATTTATAAATTTTCAAACGATGGTCTTGTGCAGTTGTGTATGTTTAGGATTTTATTCTTTATTGTGAAGGGTAGTGTAGAAATTAGAGAGATTGTTTGAAGCTTTACTTGATTATTCCCTCAAGTATGTAGGGTTTAAATAGAAACAAGAATCAATACAAATATGGTAATACAATCATAATCATAATTACATAATCACAACTTTAACTCTAGGATCTCTAGAATATATTTTAACATATATTCTAACACTCATCCTCAAGCTAGAGCATGCATATCATATGCTCCTAGCTTGTTACAAATATACTCAATTTGAGTACTTGTAAGAGATTTGATAAGATTATTTGCCAATTGATCATTCGAATTGACAATGAAGCTAACAATACAACCTAACTGAATCTTCTATCTAATAAAATGACAATCTATCTCTATATATTTCGTTCATTCATGAAACATTGGATTTGAATCACAAGGACTATGTTACCTCTTCACTGCTAAGGTTGGTGTTTCCATTAAAACATTACCCAGTGATAATGCTCGAGAATATTTTTCTCAACCATTTAACGAGTTTGTCTTCTAAAGGTATCCTTCATCAATCCTCTTGTGCATATACACTTCAACAAAATGGACTCACCAAACGAAAAAATCGCCATCTCATTGAAACAACTCCTACTTTACTTCTTTATAATTATGTTCCACTTCATTTTTAGGGGATGCAGTTTTTACTGTTTGTTTTCTTATTAATAGGATGCCTTCTTTTGTAATACAAAATCAAGGTCCTCGTTCTATTTTATTTCCTAAACAGGATCCATTTCGACTTCCTCCTCGTGTCTCTGGCTGTACTTGCTTTATTAATGACAATACACCTAGAAAAGACAAACTTTGGCCTAAGTCAATTAAGTGTGTCTTCTTAGGTTATTCTAGTTTACAAAAAGGATACAAATTCTGTGACCCTATTTCCTCTAAATTTTTTTGTATTTGGAGATGTAACCTTTTTTGATACTACTCATTGCTTTCCAAATCAATCAACTCATCAAAACTCAATTTTTGAAAGTCCTTCCTATCCCTATTTTTTCCAGATCCAGCCACATCTTGACCTCTTCAAGTCTATTCCTGTTTCCCTACTATTGACCTTGTTTCGGATAAAGGTACACAACCTAATGACTCATCTTCTACGTCAATCTCACCTCCTACACTGGTCATGTCAATCACAAAGGCAAGTACCCCTCTCATTGCTCTTTGAAAAGGTATTCATTCCACTCAAAGCCTCATCCTATTTACAATTTCCTGAGTTATAATTATTTATCTCCTTCCTATTATGCCTTTGTTTCCACATTGTCTGTTGTTTCTATACCAAAGAATGTCAATGAAGCACTTCCCATTCTAGTTGCTTCGCAGCTATGACTGAAGAGATGACTGCTTTTCACAATAATGGCACTTGGGAACTTGTTTCATTGCCTCGTGGCAAAAGTACCTTTCGGTGTTGTTAGGTTTACACTGTCAAAGCTGGGTCATGATGGCAAAATTGGCCGTTTGAAAGCTAGGCTTGTAGCCAAGGGATAAATTTATAGCCTTGACTATAGTGATACCTTTTCACCAATGGCAAAGATTGCTTTTGTCCGACTTCTCTCTCTGTTTGGCAGCTATCAATCATTGGCCTCTTCATCAACTTAATATTAAAAATACTTTCTTTCATGGAGAATTGGATAAGGAAGTATATATGGATCAACCACCTAGTTTTGTTGCTCAAGAGGGTCTAGTTTGGTATGTCAACTAAGTCAATCTCTGTACAGTTTGAAACAATATCCACGTGCATAGTTTGGAAGATTTAGTGTTGTTCAACTATTGGAATGAGTCAAAATGAAGCTGATAATTCAGTTTTTTACCGACATGGAGACCATGGTAAATGCTACTTAGTGGTCCATGTTGATGGTATTGTCATAACAGGTTATGATCATAAAAGGATCTCCCAACTTATGCAATCTTTAGTTAGCCACTTCCAAACAAAGATTTGGGAAAACTTAAATGCTTTTTGTAGATAGAGGTAGCACAATCCAACACACGTGCTGCGATTTCACAGACGACATAAGCACTAGATATATTGGAAGAGACTAGCATGATACTGGTGGATACTCTTATGGATCCCAATGTGAAACTTGTTCGGGGACTGGAGGAGCCATTTAAAGATCATTGTTGATACAGAAGACTTTTTGGTAAGCTTATATATATGTATATATATTTCATTTGCAAGAAGTGTGATTTGTCAATTTCTCCTATGTCCATGTGATAGCCACTGGGATGTTGTTCGCATTTTGAGGTATATTAAACATGCCCCTGGGCAAAACTTGTTATATGAAGACAAAGGTCACACACAAGTAGTTGGCAATTCTGATGCAGATTGGACAGGCTCCCCATCTGACAGACAATCTACTTCATGCTACTGTGTTATGATTGGAGGGAATCTAATATCTTGAAAAAGTAGAAAAGTAGGATGTTATGGCCAGATCAAGTGCAGAAGCAAAATATCGAGCCATGACATTGGCAACTTGTAAATTTATTTGGCTAAAAACTTCTTTAGGAGTTGGAACTGAGGCAAAGTAAAGCAAATGATACTAATATGTGATAATCAGGCAACACTGCATATTGCACCAAATCCAATGTTTTATGAAAGAACGAAACATATTGAGATAGACTGTCATTTTATTTTTCAGAACATTCAATCAGGTTATATTGTTACCTCCTTCGCCAATTCAAATGATCAATTGGTAGATATTATTACCAAATCTCCTAGAGGTCCTCGAATTGAATATATTTGTAACAAGACAGGAACATATGATATACATGCTCCAGCTTGAGGGGGAGTGTTAGAATATATTGTAATTATTAGAATATATCCTAGTGATCCTAGAGTTATAGCTGTGATTCTGTGATTATGATTAGGATTTGTAAAGATTGTATTACCATATTTCTAGTGATTCTTGTTTCTATTTAAGCCCTACATGCTTGACAAAATAATCAAGCAAAGCTTCAAACATTCTCTACAGTCTTATCTAAAATATATAGTTATATTTTAGCAAGAGTGACTAAGATTCAAAAAGTATGAAAGCTCTACCACAAAAGTGACAAAGATTCAAGGAATTTATATATAATTATCCCATTTTCCAAAACAGCATTAACCTGAATTACCTTTAATGCAGTATGTAAACCTACAAATTAATATACCTTTAATGCAGCATCATTGAGCTGAAGTTTTTCCAATGCATCACGTAGCTCAGGAAACCTAACAGTGAGATATAGAAAGATAAATAATTCCAAAGACATCAATGTGCAGAAAATACCAAAAAAGTAGCTTAAAGAACCAATTTGGAAAACAAAATATCAGTACTGGTCTGCATCAACTGGAAACAGGCCACAGAACACCATTGGAGTGGCTTCCTTGTATCCAGGTAGTGAGTTTTCTGCCTTTCTATTGTAGTGTGTAATAGTGTCACCCACCCTGGCATCTGCTACTGATCTTATGGAAGCAGAAAGGTAACCTACCTGGAGAGGAACAAGCACAAGATTAGGAAGGGGATAACTTAAAATAGAAGTTCAATATAAAAGGCTATATAAGAGTTCTGAGCCTTCAAAAAATAGAGAAAAAGAAAAATAATGCCCTCCAAACTGAAAACACAGAAAAAATAACAACTGATAGGGGATGAGAAGAGTAATTGCTTCTTTCTTTTCCTCTTCAATGAAAGCATAACCGAGAATTACCACAAGGAATGAGTGCCGCCACTATATCTCAGCCAAAAGAAAGAGTTCATAATTCTCTTAAAATTGTTTCTTTTCCCATAAGAGGGGAAAAAATGAAAGAGAAAACAGAAAGATATGGCTCTAAAAATTCTTCTTTCCTTTTGGGATTAGCTACCAGCAGAAGAAATCATAGAATAATGCCAGAACAAATAAAAGTAATTCAGTCAAATGGTAAAGAGCTATCGATAGAAGAAGATCAATCATCCAAGAAAGATAAAGAAAAGGCAGTGGAGTTGAAACTAAAAATATGCACATAATGTAAGGAAGACTATTTAGCAAGTAACTGAAACAGTAATTACCAAATTTAATTGAAATAACTAGAAACCATCCTAAATTAAAAATACACTCTCAAACTAAAAATTTTCTACTAAGTTAATTATGCATGGTTAGATTTAAAGACTTGATATTGATATATATATGTGCATTCAATTTGATGATCATTATGGTAATGACAAGGATATGAATGGCTATGAGATTTTAGAAGTGATGTTTGTGTTGTGTTGACTACTAGAGTTTGATGGAGGTTTGGGGAACTAAATTGGGAGTGTTTTGTATTTGCAGGTTCTAGTTGAATTTCAGTTTGGGAAAATATTAATCTTCATATTATTGCATCAATTGAGACACATATATTTATACAAGATAAAAAAACTAACCAGTAATCTAACTCCTAGTAGGACTCTTCTTTACAACTAATATTCTAACACACCTTAACACTCCCTTTCAAGTTGGATCATAGATGTTAATCATGTCCAACTTGTCACAAAGATAATCCACCCAAGGTCCATTTAAAGCTTTTGTAAAAATATCTCCTAGTTGTTCACTTGCCTTGACGTGCCATGTACAGATAATACTCTGTTGTATCTTTTCACAAATAAAATAACAATCAATCTCAATATGTTTCATTCGTTCATAGAATACCGGATTTGATGCAATGTGAAGAGCAACTTGATTATCATACCATAACTTTGCAGGTAAGGACGACTTGAAACTAATTTCCTCTAGCAACTGACGAATCCAAATTATTTCATAAGCAGATTGTGCCATAGCTCGATATTCTGATTCGGCACTCAATCAAGAGACTACATTTTGTTTCTAGTTAAATGATGGAATCTCATTTTCAATTATTTTCAAAATCATCAATAAGTTCCCCGAGCATGTTGAAAATTTGTCCTAGAGTCGCAATCCACTTGAACTTTTTTCCCCAAAAAAGAAAAAAAAACCCTTCTTTTTTTGCTGAAATCAACATGTTGTAGGCACAACTGTGGTTTATTTTACATTGTTATCTAAATTTTAACTTTTCAATTAGAAAAAATTGTCAATTTTATATAACTTGTTTATTTAATTTATAAATATATATATATATATATATATATATATATATATATTATAGCATTAAACTTATTATTTCATTTATGTTGAAAAAGGAGACAAGAGAATACCTCTTGGAAGATATGGAATCTTCCAACAAAACTCAAAAGATAACTAAACAACAAGCACATAAACACATGCAGGAAAATAATGCCTTCCAATCAAATTGAATAACATTCGAAGAGACTCCTCTAAAAGCTTTGGAATCATAAGCCAAAAGCACCACAATAAGCACCACCAATAAAAGTACAATAAACATCATAAGCCAAAAGCACAACATGACCAGAATAAACCACAAGAAATACCTTGATTCTAGAATACATATGCATTTTTCTCCATCCAAATAGTATGATATAGCCATAAGAAGAAACATACCAAATAATTTTGGCATCTTTCCCTCCACAAAATCATCTTCAGTTTTAACAGACAAAATGTCTATAGAGATTCTGGATAGACCATTTTAAAAATGCTAAGAAGGTGATTGCCCAAGGCACTTCACAATGTAGATGGAGATACATGTGAGGATGAGTCCTACCATGCTTATAAGTTACAAAAATAACAAGACTATCAGGAAATAAGACTTCTCAAGCCTTCTTTCCTGCAAAGATCATTTCGATTCATTTTCAGACAAATTGCAGGCCAAACAAAAGCTCTTAACTTAAATGGCACTTTTCGACAACAATAATAACTAAGCCTTAATCTGAAACTAGTTGGGTCAGCTATATGAATGATTTGCTTCCACTCTGGTTAATTTGTAACTAAGTTGACATTAACGCTAGGTCTCTAGAGACAACTTCCCTCCTTGTGGTCCTAGGTCTACCTTTACCCCTTTTAACACCTTGCACCATCAACATATCTTATTGACAACTAGGCACATAAAGGTCTATGTAAGACATGTCCTAACCATCTGAAACATCCTCTCAATTTATCCCAATGTGTGCTACATTATCTTTTGTCGAATGTAATCATTTTTGTCCAATCTTGTGTGACCACATATGCATCTTAATATCTGCATTTCCACAACTACCATCTTGTGAACATGATGGACCTTAGTGGCCCAAAATTTACTCGCAGATTTTATTAGATGATTGAGAAGGAAAAATAAGTTGGGAGTAGATGGATTTACAAGTTAATTTTCTAGAGGATTACAAAGACGAAATCCTTTACAATGTGGAGGATGGTAGCTTAATAAAAAAGATGCATGGAGTGGAGATGTAGGTTGGCGACTGGTTCCCCTATTTTCTCCCTTTAGTTTATGGGGAGAAAAATGCAGCAGTTAGTGATTACACAGCTGGCCACTTTATACGTGTGTTCCTAAACTACACTCCAAGTTTGTAAGACCATTAATAATTGACAAATGACTTCTGCCACAAGTTATGTGCATTTAAGATATAAAGAGAGACAAATCCATAAAACATTAGTTCTACAAATTTTTAAAGAAAGAATAGGTGTAAAGCATTGGTGGTCTAATTAAACTTGATAAAAATTTCTCCGTCTAGAATATTTTGCAGGAGGAAAATAGAACTATTAGCTATCATCCAATAACATATACACTAGATTAGTTTCAAGGGATATGATAAAATGCCGGGCCATGATTAGGTCTCAATAAACATTTAAGGGTTTTCTCATTGGTTGTCAAACACACTAGCATTTGATCTTTTTTCATGACCAATGAGACATTCCATGTCATATCCTCTACAAGCATTATTCTGAGATAAATTATATACCATCTCCCAATACTAAGACAATCCTGTCGGAGAAGAAACCTCAAATCAAGGTAAAAAGGTCTCATACTGGCTAAATCTAGCGTGGCATGGACAAGTTGATGACCATCATCCCTCATCTTACCGAGCAGTAAAGTATATCCAATTTATCATTACCATCATTTCAGATTTCCAGTTGTCTCTCACTCTCGATTTGTAAGCTAGAACCCTCCAAAGGTGCTCATGGATTAGTTATGAATTGCCTGTGTTATCAATGGCAAGAGCATTGCGAAAGAAGCAACAGTACACAAACTCTGTTAAAACAGATAGGAGGGAGGGAATTGACAAGATGGGGAAAGAAGGAATCAAAGAAGAATTAGGAAGCCATGCTTCAATTCAAACGTTTAATAATCATTAATCAAGTGTGAAGTGATATCACATCGCTATGACCTTTCTTTCAGACTTCAGAAGGCATTCCACAATTTAAGTCTCAATTTGTACGAAAACAAAGAACATACAAAACGCAATGCCAATTATAGTCGGGTTTGTCAGGAAAGAAATTTCAGCACTTCTCATTGGACTTTAATGCAAATAAACAGGAGGAAACATTTTCTTCAAGAATTCCCTTTGAAACAGAAAGTAGTCTCAAATTTGAAACTACTTCAAACATAACACAGTTACAGGAAAACCTTCAATTAAGCTTTTAGTTGCTTTCACAGCAAGAAAATATATCTTGGTTACTATGGTGACTTGTCACTAGCAGTTCTGCACATATGCATGTGTGAGGGAGAGAAAGAGTGAGGTTTTTTCACCCAACCTAGATAAAAATTGAAGAAAGAAAAAAGGAAAAAGGTTCCATAAATAAATAAGAGGAAGTCTTGTCTTACTTCACCAGCATATAATTCTTCCACTTGCAACTGATTGGGAGATAAAACTCCAATTTCATCAGCGAAGTAATCCTGTGATATGACAATGAAAGAGAGAAATGATGGGGATCAAGAAACACTTGAGTCTGAATAATCTAAATTTACCAACTCATTAGCAGGTATTTGAATACAATTTCAATTGCATATAATAAGCAAGAGTGCAGGAGAATAAAAACCACATCTACAGGAAAAAAGTGTTGATTAATATAAGGATGAGAGAACTTTACCTTCTCACTAGCCATGAAATAAATTATGTCACCTTTCTTTATTTTTCCATCTATGACCCGGAAATAAACAATAACACCACGATATGTGTCATAATAACTGCAGAAGAATTTAACAATGCAATAAAGCCTGACGGAAATGTCACATCTCTAGAAGTCAGAATGGCAAAGTGAAACTAGACGAATTGGCCAAAAAGAGGGCGACACAATAAAAAATGTGTAACTGTGCATTTGGTTAATAAATATAATCAAATGTGTCCTTGAAAAATAAATCATAATTAAATTTATGGACATTTATGACACTAAAGTTAATGATCTTTGACCTTGTCTACGCAGCCCAATATCTCAGAAACACATGCTGTCATTTAGCTAACAACTACAATCAACATTTTCTGTCATTTTAGGATCAAAATCAAATGCCTGTTATGTTTAAACTAATATAACCTCAAGCTGACAAAATAGCTCTCGTATAGAATGATAATCCACAGTACAAAGTCTCAAAATTGTCAAAGAAATCAACTTTCACAAAGAAACAATATTAGTTCTAGAGATGGGACAATCAATCTTAATAAGACAGGTCTAAACCCACAATATTAATTCAGTTATAATGGGTTCAATATTCTTGCTCCATATCTTAGTTACAAAGAAAGCAGTTTAAGCTGCCCAATAATAACATCATAGATAACTTCTAAAGAATAACCTAGTTCTTTGACTATCAATGTTCAAAAGGAGTGAGGGTTATCAGTACTAAAACCAGCAATCGCGATAAATGATAAATCAAATAAGTTAACTTTCACATAGAAACTATAATGTTTCTAGAGATATGGCAATTAAGACAGGTCAAAACCCATAATATTAATTTCCAACGGATTCAATGTTCTTGCTCCATATTCCCAGTTACAAATTAAGCAATTTTAAACCATAAAAGAGGCTTAATTTCACTTGTCGTATCTCAGATATACATGCTATCGCATTGTTGTACCTCTAAATCAATTTGTAACATAAATATGTATGAACTTCAATTTAGTGAACAATAAATTAAAAATTTACCTACAAACTGGCTACAAGGCTGATGTGGCAGTTTTTAGAAACACTTACCTGACACAGCAGGCTACATCAATCACGTAAGTCCAAATTTACCTAGTTTCTGATTCAGCAATATTGAGAGAATTGGAGAAGCAACAGCAAACCATACAAATGCCTTCTCCATACCACCAAAAATAAATTAACCGACCAAAAAGAACTACAAATGCAAGTGACGGAAATTATATTGATAGCTACTAAAATATAATATAGTATAATTATATTTTAAATGTAATGTTTATACAATCTAATTAAATATATTTTCAATATAACATGTATATTCTAAATATATTTAATTATTGCAGATTTTTCTTTTTTTTTCCACTCCCAATCACAATAAAGGAATTATGAAATGAATTTGACAGGAAGGAATATCACAAAACCAAAGAGAAAAAGAAAAAAAAAAGGAATGGAAAATTGAAAATGCAATTTCAACACAACTTGACTCAACACCTCTTGGCAACCTATCAAAAGAAGAAGAAAAAGAAATTGCGCCAAAATCTAGCAACCTCCTTTGCCACTGCCAACACACGGCTCCTCCTCATCTCCTCTTAAACCCTTCTTTAATCTCTCCAAGAAACTCCAATTTTGTGCTAATCCCCGCATTTCCCTTCATAACTCAAGACCCAAATCCCATTACGAGCCTCCGATGAATATCCTCAACAAACTCAGTTTTGGCACAAGGTCCAAATGACAATGTACGGCTCCTGGCCAGCAGTTCACGCAGAGAGTTTCTAGTGTCACAAAGATCGAAGTGGGCAACAATCAGGGACTTTTGCATAATCCTAAGGATTGTAGTTATGAGACTATTCTTGATGTTTTTTGGGCCAGGCATGATTAAATTATGAAGATCTTGGCTTGAGCACAACTCGATTACCATATGAAGATTCATTTCGACTTCGTTTATGTTGTGATATATGGCTGTTAGTATGTTTAGTATAGTTTTTTAAGTGTAAAGGGTAGCTTAGATATTTCCATATAGCTTATATTTATAAATAGAAGTGAATTGTATCTCAATTTAATCGAGTTAGAAGAAGTATTATTCTCTTATTACACATACAATCAACACGGTATCAGAGCCATAAACCCACATTTTCTCAGCCTAAACACAGTAGAGAGAGAAAAACCCTAGCCTAGGTTGAAGCTACCGCGACCATAAGAGAGAGTGAGTTGTCACCGCCTAGACCAGGTGGAAGAGGAGTCACTGTTCAGTCCTTGCCCGTTTTCCGGTCACCAGCAGACCTCGCGCGTGGGCTCACGCGCCACCGACAGTTTCTGCAGTCTTCTTCACGCGCCCACCGACAGTTTCTGCAGTCTTCTTCACGCGCCGGCGCGTGGCGCATACTCTGGCCACTTCTCTAGCAGCGGATCACTCCAGCAATGTTGCCTTGGTGTTGCGCCTCCTCCTAGACTATTTTCATGCACTAATTCTCGTGTTTTCAGGGCTGCCTTTCAGCTTGCACTATTTTTCGGGTGTTTTTTCGATATTCAGACCTGTTTTCAGTAAGTTTCTACTGTTTTTGACAATGGGTGATGGTATTGACAGTAAAATTGGTGCTTCATATGACAACCCCTCATTACAAATCAGTCCGGTGAAGCTAAATGGTACGAATTATCTTGCATGGTCTAGGTCATGCCTATTATTCATTAAAGCTAGAAGGTTACAAGGTTGTATTACAAGTTCTAAAGCCTCACCCGCACCTCTAAGTGACGCTTATGATAAATAGGACTCTGAAAACTCATTAGTTATGTCTTAGCTAATAAATTCTATGAAGCCTAGAATTGTTAAAGGGTATTTGATGTTGAATACTGCAGCAAAAATTTGAAAAACTGTGACTAAGACGTACTCTTAGCATGAAAATTATGCTCAAGTGTATGAGCTTCGCAACAAAGTCCACAGCTTGAAGCAAGGGGAATTGACTGTTAACCAGTACTATACTACCTTGAATGACCTATGGCAACAGCTAGACTATTATGAGACTTATCATCCCAAGTGCGAAGAGGATGTGGCTGAATACCAGAAGAAGGTTGACACCGAGAGAGTCTATGAGTTTCTTGCAGGATCGCATGCTGAATATGACCCGATTAGGACCCAGATTTTGGAAAAAGATCCTATAATTTCCATAGAGGAAACATACTCTTATGTACAACAGGAGGAGAGTAGGAGAGGTGTGATGTTATCCATTGGGCCATCTGAGAGAGCTGGACTTGCAGCATCTCAATCTTTACAGACTATTCGTACTCGATCTAAGGAGAATACCGATCACTGTGACCATTGTGGAAGGCCAAGACAGATTAAGGAATCATGTTGGAAGTTGCATGGTAAACCGACTAATGGACGTGGTCATGGTCGTGGGGGTAGAAAGCCAAGTTTTACTCGCCATGTTGCTCACCAAGCTAAAGCAATTATAGCTCCTGAAGTAATCTCAGCAACCCTAGCTGGTGTTTATCTATTGAAGAGCTACAAACCTTGAGACGTCTTATGACAAAGCTCGACTCTCCATCAACTCCAGAAGCTTAAATTCACCCTTATTTATAGATGTAGGCTATTTCTAAAATACCTAAGCTACCCTTTACACCTAAACTATACTACTCATACATACAGTAATATATCACAGCAGTTACAAATGATGGACATATCTTGCTTTGCCAAAGTGGATCTCTATTTACATGCATCTTGATCTGATTACATATCGAATAATTTTAAGAAACTGTTTTGCAATCTGCATTTGCACTTGTGGAATGTTTACAGAAAACTTTCTAACTCTGTATGATAATGTAAATAATATATCCAATGAAAATATAGGATTGGGAACACTTTGAATGTTACATATAATAATTGTGTTTCTTCAGTTTTATTCACTGAAACTTGACAATGTAAAGTTGAAGCCATTTATATGTGTACGAAAATAAAATGTGTGGGATCGATACAGGCTTGTGTAATATTGAGTTCGAGTGTGTAACTAGCTCTCTGTGTTATTACATTAGGTGGCTGATTCCCTTGAGAAAGGCACTGAACATGAAGATGAATACATGATCAGTGAGAAGGAGCTTCTTGTGAACAGGTGACAATTGTCTCTTTGCTCATTGTTCATAATAAAGTGCTTTCACAATTAGCCGGGTTTGTGGGTTTAGGTCATTGTCCAGTTATCAGTTGCCCTTCCTTATTATTATTATTATTAATTTTTTTTGGTAGATTCATTTCCATTCCAAAGGACATGGGAACATTTAATTGTGGAGCATTTGTTGCTGGAATAGTGAGGGTAGGTGCTACATTGAATTTGTAAATTCAGTGATCTTCTGGTCCATGAAAGGGCTGACGGGCGTTTTTCCTATTTCCTTTTGAAGGGTGTTTTGGATAGTGCAGGTTTTCCGGCAGTAGTAACAGCTCATTTTGTACCTATGGAAGGTCAGCAACGACCTCGCACAACCATTTTGATAAAATTTGCTGAAGAGGTAAATATTGTCTTTCTTTACATCTGCTTTATCATGGATTTTTTTGGTTAAAGACATTTAGGATTTTCGAAGTCAAGTTCTTATCTACGGTTGACCAAATGTATATTAATCCAGATAATGTGGTGCTCCACTTTCATCCTCTTTTGCTAAAATCCTTATCACGTGAATCAATCGTTCCTGGAACATAGTGGTTCTCAATATTTTCTGTTTGCAACTTGTTATGATAGATACTAATGGGTTAGAGTGGTCGGGTTTACTTATTTTCAAATGAAGGTCTCTCTTATAAAAGCGTATCTATCACACACCATTGCTGCACGAGTGTATATTAGGAATATGGTAGAATTTTGCTTGTTAGTGGATACCAAGGATGGTTGTCAGATTCTCCTGAGGCTCTAAGGGTCCATAGTCCCTGTGTCCTCCTAACCTAACCTTAAAAAATGCGTGGCTTGTTGGTGATTCATATAATTTTTCTCAATCTTTTGTTTATGCACTTCAGCATTAAGATCTGCTATGTGCTTCAATGAATCTCATTTCTGCCAAGTTTTGAGTAAATTCATCTAACTAATTTCAATAACTTGTAGCTTGAGAGATAATATGATATGATAATCTAACTGTTAGATAATTGCCACAAGGGACTCATCTTGTATTTAACATTTCCGTATTTGTTAAATCATCATCAATAGGTCCTGAATGCATTTTTTGTCGGTGAACATATGCCTTCTTTCTCCTATTTGGACTATAGCAAAGCCTATGCCTAGTCCATCTGCATGAGCCTTGCATCCACTACTCATACATGTTAGATCTGAAAGAGTCATGCCACACACTCATATATACTTCTGTCGTCCAATCCAGATGGCATAATACTTGCTTTGCATAATTTAAATTGGTTTCTGCATCTGTATTCTTCATTAAAATGCTTTCTGCTTGTTCTTATGTTTTTACATGGGCCATGGATATTTGCTGCCAGTTTAATGTTAACCTTGGTAATTGCAAAATTTCTCATTTTATTATGGTCGCTTTCCGTTGTATATTTCTGAACCAGGTACTAAGAAGAGAGGCAAGATTAGGCTAATGCTTGTGCCCAAACATCCTGATGTAATTTTCTGGCAGCAAGAAAGTGAGGAATGGTGAACTTTTCATTTTATTAATCAAACCGATAAGGATTATCACTTGCCAATTCTATCACAGATACACGTGGCATCGTCGGATTCATGTTTACTTTTTATGTTTGCTATTCTTCAGGGCATGGTTATTTTATTGAGCTAGCTAGTATTGCCACTGCAATTGATGTAAAGTATGTGTTATATTAAAAAAAAAAAAGAAGAAGAAAAAACTGAACCGAACTGTGTTTTTTTTGTGTGAATTGTACTTAAAAGAGGAACAATATTGATCTCATTCGCATGCAAGGGCCTATATAGTTAAAGAGTTAAATTAACTGTCTCTTTTTTAGGCCAAATGATTGAAAAAATCCTCAGCCCTGACACTTCGTTTTATTTAAAGGGCTTGGCGCGGAAACAGGTTGTTTGGATCATTTCGATGGGCTCAGATCCTTTGCATCCTTTCATATTTTAACGTGAGAGAAGCCAACTGACGGCCTTTGAATTTGGATGGATTGGATCCTGAGGAGTGAGGACAGGACTAGTTTTGTTGATGAGTTGTTAGCAAATTTTTCGATCAAAGCCGACGTGTCATGTGAGGGTTTGCACAGTTAGTTTCAAGTTCAACAGTCACTTCAACTGAATTTGAATGGCAATCATATGAAAGCCATAATTGTTGTGAAAAATAAATATAAAGTATTAATTAACAAAATTAATCGAATTGATCAAAATCGTAAAAATGTTCGAAGCCGAGGATTTATTTTTGGTCATTTAGGCTTTCTATATTACTTAATTCTTTCATTATTTGTTTTTCATTACGGATACAAAATAAGAACAGTAAATGTTTTTCAAAAAGATAAAAAGTTAAAAAGTGGTAAAAGATCCTATTGAAATTAAAGGAAAAGGAAAAGAAAGGGAAGAGAAAAGAATAAAAATGTCGACTAACAAAAAACTTGTGTATTTTTATTTTCATGCTATGAATTATATTGTAGTCTTTCTATCAACGACTATATTCTGTCAACTTACACATCACAGGCCAAACAAAACTCCAGCGTAGTTATCCGGTGAGCCATTGAAGAATGTTCCAATATATCAATGAGCATACTGTCAATTTTCACCAATGCCGTGCAACTTTCTGGCATATTGCTCCGGCAATGAGCCATTAAAGTAATTCCCTATGAATGCCCAGAATGTACGACACGTAAGCAAACTATCTGAACCGGCCAGATGAGCATTACCAATCCTCTCCACATCAAGCGACTTTGCCAGATTTGCCAACCCACTATGAAAGCTGCATATTTTTGCCAAATACTTAACATCATAAAACACCGGAAAATACGTCTTCATCGACTCTAAGAACTCTACTCGGGATTCGGGTAGATGATTCTCGCCAGAAAGCAACTTATACAAATATGCAAAGTCATATGCACCCTGAAATACAACCCATTTAAAACTAGGATTCGACATAACACCTGAACTCATTAGCAAGCTACAGAATCTCCCAGCATCAACACCCAATTCCCGATTCCTCCCAAAATCGATTCCACTCTTAGTTAACAATTCAATAGATTCCGGATTATGCGGATCTTTATGAATGTCAAACTCGCGAAAAGTGAATTGCCATGAACAGAACTTTCCTGTTCCATAAGTGGCTAAGTTTCCGTTCGCATCAGAAAATGAAAATCCTACTTGAATCAATTTTAACTGATCAACATTTTTCTTAATAATCCGGTAACGCGTGTCAGGATCAAGATTATTGAGGTTTTGATCTCGACCAACAACCAGCCCAGGGAACTCAGTATCCATAGCTACATACTTCTGTTCATGACTATGAAAGACAACGTCACAAATGAGTTCGAACTCCTGTTCAAGATTTTGATCCCATACTTCTCTGATAGTTATTGAATCACTCGACATTTTTGCAATGTGAAACACAGAAGGTACGAGTAACAGATGAAGAAAAACCCAGCTCCACGACTGAGAACCTAAAACTTGCACGCAAGAATGAAGAAAAACCCCAAATCAATACAAGAAACGAGAAACCAAATGAATAACACCCTAAATGAAATAAATGGACTGAAATTAAAGGTGTAGGAGAAAAAAAGATCATACCTTTAGCTGCGAAAGTGATTCTCTCGGGTTCTTGGAACAAGAAAGAAGATTGTTTTTTTTAAGGAAAAAAGAATGATTTTCTAGAGCTTTCTTGGGATAAAGAAGCAAGGGTTTTACTTGAATTAGTGGAGGGGCGGAGGTTATTCTTATATAGAGAAGCAAATGAAGAAAAAACAGTTTCCAGATAACAGAAACTGTGAAATGTGAAACGGCCTACATTGTAACAGACTAACAGCTATGACTATGCGAACAACAGCAGTGGGGTTTTGAAGAGAAAAAGGCTTGTAAAATTTTGTTAAAAATAATAATTAAAATCTATTTTTACAATATTTAATATGTATATAGTATAATATAGCTATTCAAAATTAAAAATTACCTTTATTTTTTTAATTAATAAAATTAAAATATTTAAAAATATTATATTCTTACCATATTCAATATATATGATATATACTATATAATATAATTTTTTAATTTATTCAATAAAATCTGAATTTAAATAGAAAATTAATATAATCAATTAAAATTATTAACAATATTATATTCTTTCCATATTTAATACATATCTTATTTACTATATAATATCATTTTTATATTGTTTAACAGAATTTAAATTTAAATAGAAATTAAATTAATATGACTAATTAAAAATTAAAATACTTTTTATTTTCTATCAATAAAATTAAAGTTCTTATTAATATTTTTATTAATTTATAAATTTAGTAGGAATTTTTTAATTTTTGTTATATGTTAAATTTAATACTAATTTTTTGAATTTTATAAATCAATACTTGTTTAATAATTTGAAATAGTATTAAAATATATAAACTCTTTTAATGATCATTTTCTAATATTTTCAAACAGTTTCGAGTTCGAATCTTTTGAATTATCGATTTGATGAGAAAAAAGATTACCATGTGATAGCTGATAAAGTTATTTTAGTCTTTAAACCTAAACAATCAATAAAAAGAAATTATTTTCTAATATTGCTTTCTCAACAATGGACTTAATCTATAAAAACACTCTGAGATTTACGATTTTTTGTAAAACAACCTAACGTGACATTCTTCTTCCTAACACTCCAATTTAATAATTTTGTAATATTATCACCTTAAAATTAAATTTAGTTAGAATTTTAAATGAATATTATTAAAATGGGTCCTACCAAATTAGCTTGGGTTAACTTAATATAAGCTAATAGAAACTATCAAAACTCCCCGTTTTTGATGCCACAAAAGACCAAGGATGCAGCCTAGGTTTACCTACCAGCAGCTTCACCAACAAATGGCAAATAAGGAGTCTTACCCAAAATAGAACTCATCAATCCGTACACAGAGCAGAAACAACTAAACAGAAACGCTGCATTGTGACCCCAAATCAACAGCTTAAACCTTAATCCGCTCTGACCCGGGTTGAAGATTCGGGCCAAAGGCAAAGGCACCAACAAGAACACATCTAAAGTTACAGCTTGCATTGAATTGAACCTCACATACTGGCTAAAGCTCGGATTTCTAACAACATCCAAATAAAGAGCAAAGAAGGCGACAAAACTAGCATTTGACATTGACTGTAAAGGTTTAAGAGAGGTATTAGGGGCTCAAAGAGGATACCCAATTGTGGGTATTGAGCGAAAAGGAATCGTCCATATTGAAGAGAGTTGAAGAAAGGGAGAGTGTAAAACGGGGAGTTTTGATAGTATTACTTGTACCAAACTAGTTTGATGAGGCCTATTTTAATAGCATTTTTTTTAAAACCTTAGTTAAATTTGATTTTAGGTGATGATATTACAAAATTTTTAAATAGGGGTAAAGGAAAGTCAGATTAGTGTATTTTTGCAACAAGTCCCAAATCTCCAGATTTTTTTATAAGTTAAAGCCAATATAAATAGCATATATAATATATATTGCAAGCAAAACTGCAATAAGAAACCAATAATCCTGTTGAAAAGGAAAAGGGAGGGGAAGATGAGAAAGGGAAGAGAAAAGTGTAACAGTAATGTAGACTAACAAAAGCTTCTTTATCTTTTTTTTTTTTCATATTATGTAGCCTTTCTATCAATGAGTATATTCTGTCAAGTTACAGCATCTCACAGGCCAAACAAAACTCCGGCATAGTTATCCGGTGAGCCAGTAAAGAATATCCGTATATATCAATGCGTATACTGTAAATTTTCAACATCAAATGCCAATCACAAATTCGGCAGAGTTCTCTGGCGGTAAGCCATTAAAGCGTTCCCTTATCAATGTGAAGAATGTACGACAAGTAAGCAAACTATCTGAACCGGCCTGATGAGAAGTACCAATCCTCTCCACTCTTAACGTCGCTGCCACCTTTTCCAACCCACCAAAAAGGCCCTGGCAGAATCTTATTAAATACTTGACATCATGAATCACCGGAAAAAACATACTGATCAACTCCCAGAACTCTTCTCGGGAATCGGGTAGGTTCTTGTTAGTAAGCAACTTAAGCATATAGCCAAAATCATATGCACCCTGAAACACAATCCAATGAACACTATCATTTAACACAGCACCTGAAGACATTAGCAACTCACCAAAAGCCTCAGCATGAACACCCATTTTACAATTCTTTTCAAAATCTATTCCACTTTCTTTTAACAACTTAATAGACTCATCAGCTTTGCAATTTATATTGGGGTCAAACTCGCGAAAGTTGAATTGCCATACACAGTATTTAGTACTATCTGTTTCACAAGTAGGTAAATTTCCTTTTTCGTCAGAAAATGTAAGTCCCAATTGAATCAAACGACAAAGATTAACATTGGTCTTAAATATCCCGTAATCAGAAATAGGACTGGGGACGTTTGGATTTCTTTGCATATAAAAACCAGGAAACTCAGTGTCCGAGGCTATATAAGGAAAATCTTCAACGATAGCTCGAATGCGTACAAACTCCTCTTCAAGATTATGTTCCCATACTTCTTTGATGGTAATTGAATCACTCGACATTTTTGCAATGTGAAACACAAAATATACGAGTAACAGATGAAGAAAAACCCAGCTCCACGACCAAGAACCTAGAATTTGCAAACAAGAATGAAGAAAAAAACCCAAATCAATACAAGAAACGAAAACCCAGATGAATAAAATTCTAAATTAAACAATTGGACTGGAATTAAACACCGTAGGAGAAAGAAAGATCTTACCTTTGGATGTGAAAGTGATTCTCTGGGGTTCTTGGAACAAGAAAGCAGACCTTTTTTTTAAGGGAGAAAGAAGAATTTTCTATAGCTTTCTTGGGATAAAGAAGCAAGGGTTTTACTTGAATTAGTGGAGTGGTGGAGGTTCTTCTTATATAGAGAAGCAAATGAAGAAAAACAGTTTCCAGATAACAGAAACTGTGAAACGTGAAAAGGCCTACACTGTAACAGCTGTGCCTATGAAACCAACAGCAGTGAGATTTTGAAAAGAAAAAGGCTTGGAAATATGCTGTAGTCATTTGTATATACAAACACAAATGGACATTGAAGAGGAAATTGAAGGAATTCTGCACATTCATGAGATATTTTGCTGCTGCCTATGGATTCTGAAAGATCTATTATTGCAACAATGAGTGGTAACTGTAGCTGTTTTAGTTGTTCCATTCTTTTTGCACTTTCTTTCTTTCTCGCTCGATTGAAAAAATATTTTGAAGATGCTGAATGGATAGAGATACATATATGTATAAATACTAGCAACAAGTTAATTTTTTTATCTAAGTCTTTTCCTAAACAAGTCAAGTATTTTCCACATCCTAATGCATATAATTAAGAGACCAAATATCCTGTTAATGACTTATCTAGAATTGAGCTATGGCTGTATCTATGGACAAAATAAATAAAAAAATGCATATTTATTTGAAATGAGTATTTTTTTTCTTTTTTACCATTCACTTGAGGTAAAAAAAAATGATAAAGTTTATCCTTATATCTTAGTAAAACTAAGGCAAGCCATGTGCACATTTCACTCGAACCTAGAGATTGTAAAGTGTGAAAGTTCATGATAAATTAAAGTATTAGCTAGCTTCAGGTAAACTTAATGGTTCTTATAATTGCATCAAGTACTGCGCTTTTTGACACCTGTCATATTCCATCCTCTTTAGGACGTTCCTTCGTACTTGAAAATCCAGTAACCCAATCATTTAAGTGTCCTTCTCCCAGATTATTGATATAATTATAGTTTTTAATTGTAATAGAAGCTTTCACAGCTCAGTTGATTAGAGCACCCATTTAGTAAACGGGAGGTCTTGAGTTTGACTTTCAATGAAAGCATTTTATTTTTTTTCCTCGTGAATCATTACACACACCATGGCAAGAAGGATATTACCAAAACAGAATACATAAGCATCATGCATGAAGGAAGTTACGTGATCCAACAGGATTACGGGTTCCGGCAGCAGCTGATGCATTTAGTCCCTAGCAATGCCATTCAAGCATGAAGAAAAAAAGATGAAGAAGAAAGCTACTAAAGTTTAAAGGTTATATCCAGGTATAATTTGGACTGAAGAGACAGAAAATTGGCTCACCTGATTAAAAAAGGCAGAACAGGACCAGAAAAGTGAGATTTTGGACAAAATCCAAGAAATAAGATCGCAGTTTAAGCGCGAAGCTATGCCGGAGTATGCACGCGAAAGTTTCCTCAAAAACAACTGAAATAAAGGAAAGCCAACTAAATTTGTAATCTGAAGCTTAAACCGACAGATTGTGAAATGAAGCTAATGTTTATAATCCAAGTTCAAAAATTAGCTTCAATAAGTACAGTTTAGGCATATATATTACATCAAAACTTAATTGACAACAAATTGTACATATTTTTTACAGTCCCACACATTTTTCAGGTTCAGAGCATACATTTTTATTTCTTTACCTTTTCTCTATTCTCTAATGTAAGTAACTGACGACAATAAATCATCTATAGCAATAGAAAAAACATGTGAAGAAACACAAAATCAAATAGGCAGAAATAGGCCATTAAGAGACAGAAAAAATCATGTAATATTCCATCATATAAAGCACAATTACAAAGTAAAATGGTTGAACTGTAAATTACAGCTTATAAAGTAAATCAAAAGTATCAGAAATGGATACATTATGTCCTCACAGTCCTTCACGATCAGTTCCTACCAAGTGGGAGTGACCTACAAGTAAAAGTCTCCTTAAAATCAGACTTTTTTGAAGAAGTAAATATTGATGCATACACAGCTTTGTTCGCGTTAGCTGGTGCCATATCTGCTGCCTTAAACCGCTTCGCTGCCGCACCATTACTTGCTCCTTTCACATTCTCAAGCTTCCCATTTACTTCCACTCTACCAACAATCTTCTCTACATCCTTAACATCAACAATCCCATGCTTTTTTCCACTTAATCTAGGCAAATTCAAAGCCACATTATCTTCTCCATTCTTCACCTTCTTTGTCTTCTTATCCTTCACCTTTAATCTCCCCCCCTCCATTCTCTCCCTCAAAACCGTGACCTCCTCTTCATTCCCATTTATCACAATCTTATCAGATTCCTCATATTCCTTGTAACAGACCAAACAAGCTGATAACTTTACCTCTTTCAAAGCCTTAGCACTCAAAACATGGCCACAATTCTTCAAAGCAAAAAACTTGTATTTTCCATTAAACTCCAGCCCTGTTATTGGACAATGGAACCTAGCATCACTCAATTGCCCGCCAGGAATCGGTTCCAGCTTGATGTTTATCATATCCTTTAAACCCCTTATGTATCCAAACTCCTTCGGCAACTTTTTCCCTATTAAAGCCTCTACTAAAGCTTCCTTGTTGAAAACATTACCCAGTTTATCAATAACGCAAGGCTGAGTCAACGGCTCATTGGAGAGAGCGCAATTGAGCCATTTAGAGAGTCTCTGCTCATTCGGATCCACCTTATCAGGCTTTTTAACAGCGTACATGTTGAGATAGCAATCACGGGACTCAGCACCCGTAGCGCCGCCATCACCACCGCCGCCCTGGAGGCGGGACTGCAGGACGAGGGTAGAAAGAGAGGAAATTTGGGGATTTGGAATGGGAGTGGAGTCATGAAGGAGTTTTCCATTAAGAGTGAAATAGAAAGAGGAGAGGTTTCGATTATTGGGAAAAAGAGAGAGCTTGAGGCCATGAAGGGTTGTGATTTGGGTATGATCAAGGGTTAGGGTTTGAACATGTGAGTTTGGGAATTGAAGAAAGATTTGTTGGGGTTTTTGCTTCATTTTCGAAGACGTCTCTTTACGGTTTCTCAGATTTAAAGCTTCGATAGGGAAAATTGCAGAATTTGGGATTTGCAGAGAGATTTGAATACAATAGATTTTTAAGGTTTAAGATCGCGTAAGTCACCGACTTCGTTAACGAGAAACTCAATCGGACAAGATACTGTCAATTTATGTTATTTAATTTATAATAATAAAAGTAAAATTGATACTAATTGTCTAGGCGGTGGACCGTGGACTGTGGATTCGAACAGGATATTGGGCTTTGAGGCCCAGAATAAGCCCGAGCTCAACTTGAAGTGAAGAGTTCTTTTTATAGTCAACTTGGTACACTATCGGCCTACTTGCGAAAAGGGTAACTTACAACCACATAATAAATTAGATTGATAATTAAATACTTAGCGTTGGAGTCAAGAGTTAAAAATTGGGGCTCTCAATAAAAAAAATAAATAAATATGGAAATATAAAATTGAAGTCAAGTCCTGATTCTAAGAATTGAATTCTGATCAATAAAGTGGAAAGTAAACTTATACTGTACAATTATTTAAATTTTAATATTAGTATACATATTTTTTTGTCATTTCCTTCTTTTATAAATTTCTTCACTAAATTAATTTTTTTTAAATGTATCCACCAATGTGAATTTACAAATTGAACTGCAACCGGTAACTTTACTTAAAAGGTAAACATATGATCAAATTAATCAAGTCAATTAAACATTAGACTATCGAGTTACAATTATTTGTCAAGAAAAGTGTTATCATATAATAGGATACAATTGAAATAAAATTATGTACAATGAAACATGCATAATATGTAAGTGAATACGAATCACGTGAATTTATACTGATTCACTTTCAAGCTGTCGAGCGGCGATTGCTCCATCTATTAATTAATATTATAAAGAAAAAAAATTTGTCTAAAGAGAGACAAATTTTGACAAAAATATTGGAAGGAGTATAGTAGTAATCAAAATCCATATTTACCTTTGTAGTTTTGACGAGACAAAAAAATACCTTGAAAGCATAAGATTAGGCTGAAGTGGAATATGCCTATCTATCTCTCTCTGTATCTTCCCATTCTTGCACAAAGCTGGTGTAGTTATTATGGTTGAGGAGTGGACCATGAAATGAAAGCTATCTCTCACCTTTCTAACTTTGGTGCAGTTGGGCATTTAGACTTTATGGGGTGTCGTTAAATGTCACTAAACTTGTGGCTCAGTCCCCCTAAATTGCGAAGATGGTGGATAGATAGATAACTACAGGAAGCTGCTACCTCCATCTTCCCTTCTTTACATAATTTCTTGGTTCCCTGTCATTCCTTCAACTCTTGGTTAGATTCAATCTTTACACTTCATTAAATAAAATTATTGTACCTGAAAAAGTAAAATCTATGTGAAATTACATGACTTGAATACATATTATTTAATAACTATTGTTAAAAAAATGTCAGAATAACATTTATTGATTACTGTTAAATAATCTAAATTTAAATATTTAATGTGTATAAATTTCAAGCGTAAGAATGCATAATTGATATAATTTATAAATTAAAATATTTAATAAATTAAAGATAATATATTTTTAAAAATATTATCTTCTGTAATTGATTTTCTCAATAAAAGAAGATACTGTGCTTGCTTCAATTTTGCTGTAGACGTTAGGTAGTTTTTATTTATATTACATGTATGGCAAGTGGTGGATTGATGTTATAGTTTGAAATTTGTGCGAACCTCCATACGAATTGGGAAGCTGTGGTACATAAATAATAATTACAAAAAGTAAAACAATCAACACAAGGGTAGTTAGAGGGGTACCCACGTGTCGAATAGAGAAAAAACGAGTCTAACGGACTCTATAATTTCCTAACCGTATACAGCATGGGCAACCAAGTAAATTCTGACGAAGATGGAAAAAATGTCACAGCATAAAACGACAACATAAATGACGATTAAACGCAAAACTTGGCACGCTTTGAACCACCTAACCTACTAATTCTTTATTCTGAACCTCATGTAGCTATTGGCTCACCTTCTCCTTATATATATGCACATTGCCAAACTCACACCACACACTTGCTTTTGTTACTCTTGAATTCTTACTGATTCTTGTCCGTCTCTCTTAAGGAGAGAAGAGGATTCCATTGTTACTGGAATTTGGATCAGTTTGATTTTCTTTTGATAATAAATGGCTGGAACTGGAGTTTTTGCAGAGATTTTGGATGGAGATAATGTGTACAAGTATTATGCTGATGGAGAATGGAAGACATGTTCTTCTGGGAAGAGTGTTTCTATTGTTAATCCTACTACAAGAAAGACTCAGTACAAGGTTCAGGGTACGTTTTATCTATTGTTTAGTCTTTTTTTTTTTTCCCGGATAAATAGAAGCATTTGATTGTGATTCGTTTGGGTTTAAGACTTTTGGATTGTAAGATTACAGTGTGTTGTTTTAACTTGATTAACTATTTTGAAGCTTTTAATTTATGATTTGTGATCAATGTTTTCAACGTGCTAACAGCTTGCAGCCAAGAAGAGGTTAACAAGGTGATGGAATTAGCAAAAAGTGCACAAAAAGTATGGGCAAGAACTCCTCTTTGGAAAAGAGCAGAGCTACTTCACAAAGCAGCTGCTATATTGAAAGAGCACAAGGCACCAATTGCTGAGTGCTTAGTTAAAGAAATTGCAAAACCAGCCAAAGATGCAGTGACTGAGGTATGTATAGTGTATATATACATATATGTTCATTTTCTTGATTATTATTAGCTAAATACTTTATTATACATTAATAATGAAGGGAATTTTTATGTCTTTGATTTTTATTTAAGGTTGTGAGATCTGGGGATCTTGTTTCCTACACTGCAGAAGAGGGGGTAAGGATTCTCGCAGAGGGGAAGTTTTTGGTCTCTGATAGTTTTCCTGGAAATGAGAGGACAAAGTACTGCCTTACTTCTAAGGTATAATTTACTTCTAATTTCTATTATTCACTATTATAAACAACAGCCTTAGTTTCTTTTTATTTTATCGTTATAAAATTGATGAGTTATGACTTATGAGGGTGACTTTGCATTTTCTATTGGTGATGAAACTTTCTTTAACAGACAAGAGGGATTTTAAAAGAAAAACTTATAATGAGTCAGAGAAGATTTATGGCTAGACAAAGCCCTGATGATTACAATAATATAAAAAATAGAATAAGATAAAATATTCTGATGTTTGGTCAATATGCCAAATGACAATATTTGTTTATGTATTGCCGTTGCAAAAAAAAATTGCAGATCCCACTTGGAGTAATTTTAGCTATTCCACCCTTTAACTATCCTGTCAATCTTGCTGTCTCAAAGATTGCTCCTGCATTAATTGCTGGAAACTCCCTCGTCCTTAAACCTCCAACTCAGGTATTTTATCAACCACATAATTTATCTTCTTATAAACGTTATTTTTTCCCCATAAATAACATAACTAGCTACCTTGATTTTTAGGGTGCTGTCTCTTGCTTGCATATGGTACATTGCTTTCACTTGGCCGGTTTTCCTAAAGGCCTAATCAGTTGTGTAACTGGTAAAGGCTCTGAGATTGGTGATTTCCTTACTATGCATCCTGGAGTCAATTGTATAAGGTAGATCATCCTTTTTTATCCATGTATAAATATAATACATTCATCCTTCATATAATTAGTGCTTCCTAATAGTTTCCACTCTTTTGTTACTATATCATCAGCTTTACCGGCGGAGACACTGGCATTGCTATTTCGAAAAAGGCCGGTATGATCCCTCTCCAAATGGAGTTGGGAGGAAAAGATGCCTGCATTGTGCTTGAGGATGCTGACCTTGATTTAGTAGCTGCAAATATTATTAAAGGAGGCTTTTCTTATAGGTGACTGCAAATTTTACTCTTGTTAAGGTTGAACTTGATACAGAAATTGTTACTATTTTAGTGGAAGAAGTAGAAATTAACAATTGTACGTTGTTTTACTGATAATCCTTACCTGGTAGAACTTTTACCAATAAAAGTTATCGTTCTGAATTGAAACACTCCTTATTTGGTTGACTTGTGAAACAGTGGTCAAAGATGCACTGCAATTAAGGTTGTCTTGGTGATGGAATCTGTGGCTGATGCTTTGGTGGAGAAGGTGAAAGCCAGAGTTGCTAAATTGCGAGTTGGGCCACCAGAGGATGATTGTGATATTACTCCAGTAGTTACAGAATCCTCTGCTAATTTCATTGAAGGACTAGTCTTGGATGCCAAAGAGAAAGGAGCAACATTTTGCCAAGAGTATAAGAGAGAGGGTAACCTCATTTGGCCTCTGTTGTTAGATAATGTAAGGCCTGATATGAGGATTGCATGGGAAGAGCCATTTGGACCAGTTTTGCCAGTTATAAGGATTAATTCTGTTGAAGAAGGAATTCACCATTGCAATGCTAGCAATTTTGGGCTTCAGGTATATAATCTGTTCCTCCTTTGTTGGAATTGCTTTTTCATCATTAAAAGTAAAACAGGGTATATATCCCAACAGTAAAAACTTGAGTTATCTGTCAATAGGTTTTGGGTTTAAACAAAAATTGTTATAGTTTTTGGTTACACTTGAAGCATATTATATAACGTACTTAACATGTTTGGTGCTAATACTTGCTATTGAAAAACAGGGTTGTGTATTTACCAAGGACATCAACAAAGCTGTGTTGATTAGTGATGCAATGGAGACCGGCACAGTTCAAATCAACTCAGCACCAGCTCGCGGGCCTGATCATTTTCCTTTCCAGGTAAATTACCTGCACATTTCGTTTGGTTCACAGAATTACAAGAACTAGAATGATCTTTTAAAATGTTCGATAATTTTTCAAAAGAATCATTTCTTCACGTTCTTAACATCCTGTTCCGCTTCAAATCTACCGTTTCAAGAACTAATTAAACAATTTTTTTTTTTCACAGGGTTTGAAGGATAGTGGAATTGGATCACAAGGCATCACCAACAGCATTAACATGATGACCAAGGTCAAGACCACTGTTATCAACTTACCAACCCCTTCTTACACTATGGGTTAGTATCATCTATCAGACATAGAGAACCAATGATCACCACCATTTCAATTGCACTTGGTAAAATTTGCAGGCAATTTTGTCTTCGGACTTGTATTATGGAATATCTTCTTCATCAATCATCATTAAGAGTGCATTAACTAATTAAGTTCACAAAACTTACTCCTCAAATGTGTGGCATAGGTAAGTTGTATTATTACTAGTAGAACAATCTAAGTGTTGTAATTCAATATTCCCCTGGAAGCTATGATCTTTGTGATCCCATTCAGAAATTTTCTGCATGCAAAGATAGAAAGGAAGAGAAAATTATGAAATGAAGTTTGTTTGTTATGTGGTTTGGCTTTGGCAGCCCTGTAGACCCTTTTGTTTCCCATGCCTCTTCAGGATTCTCTTTTAAAAGAAAAATTTGAAGAGGAGCAAAGGGCAACAAAAAGGGAGATAAGGTAAAATGCGCTTCTTTTCCTTGGCATGCTCTGAGGAGGTTCTACTTCCGGATAATTTTTTATTTACCTTTCCGACTTTGTCATCTGTTCCTCTTTGGATCACATAGAGCAAGTGTATTATTTATTCTATTTGTTGTCCCAGTTGCACCTTGTAATGATTCAAAAAGCTGTGTTAAAGTTTTAGAGGAGTTATAAATTACTTGAAATATAATAATGAATATCAATCCATTTATAATTTTTTTCGAAGGTATCAATCCAGTTATGATTAAAATGCATTTAATAAATTATAATATTTTGCTAATTCAAGTATATATTTATCACACTTCAGCTGTAAGTGGGATCTTTTAATAATAAATCAAAAATGAAACTTTATGTGTACCTTTGGGTTCTCAATCTACTTGTACACTGTACATGGCAAAACCTATATATATAACCGTAAAGAGGAAGGAAGGAAACAATTACACCACCAAAAACGACACGCGTCTTGCTCCCATAGGTTTAAAACCTCGCGGACTCCAAATTCACTTTTAACTGTAGTAAAATACACCAGCTGGGATCCGAATTTCGTCTTGCAGTCGCCGTCGTCTGCCGATTTATCTTCCTATTTTAAATCGCTACATCATAAATGAAATCACCCTAACGCTCTGGATAGCTGACGCTACTCTCATGGAGAACAAACTGGTAGACTATATATATATATATATATATATATATAAAATTTTGAATTTCCTTTCTCTGTTTCTATTTATTTCTTTCTAATTTTTTTTTATTTTTTTATTTTATAAACATGCCTATTTTGATATGCTTGGCTGCTCAGAAAATGTGCTTAACAGGAAGGGAAACTATTCTTAATTGTCAAAACTAATCAAGGATTTGAGTTTTTTGATTACTTGGAGGACAAGAAAGAGTTTACTCTATTGACTTGTTTAGGGCAAATTTATTACCTAAAAACGCGCTCTGGTATTTGGCTTAAGTTTGCCTAAAATCATACTCTCAGCTTTGGTTTACTTTCTATAGGCAACCAAACGGTCTTGTTAGGGTTTTGGACTTTTTTCTATTACTTTGTTGGAAGACACGGCAATGGCAATGGCAATGGAGGAAAAGGAGCTGGAAAAGGAAGAGACACAGAAAGTGGACAAAAAGCTAGCGGAGGATCTTTTGGCAACTGGAAATGCGCTTCTTTCACCTCCATCTTCTGTTGAACAACTTTTTCCTCTGCTTGAAGTAAATTCCTTCCCTTTTAGTTCAATCATGCTACATATATACGTATTAGTTTCTATTTTATGATTGCTAAATGCTAATTGAACAGTGTCAAAGTATCCTATGTTGTTTAGATGGTGATGTGAATGCAATTTATTGTTTCAGCCCTTGACTTTCTGAGTTTCTGTTACCTTCCCATTCATTTCTTAGAAACTTGAGAATCTTTTATTGGGATTGAAGCAATCACCAGCCAACTCTTTGCAAATGGCATTGAACCCTGCAATGAAGGCATTGACAACTAAAGAGTTTTTGAATCATTTACATTTGGATGTGAAAGTTTGTGTTGCATCATGCATCAGTGAGATTCTGAGAATCACGGCACCAGAAGCTCCTTACAGCGATGAACTTATGAAGGTATTCAAAGCATAATAGCACATTGTGTCTCAGCTTTTTGAAAAATTTTGCCCACCGCAATTTTACTTGGCATAATCTTGCCACTATTATATAATGTGTTTGCTAAACATTTGTTTTTTTTTTTAATCATTCGATTGCTCAATAGGAGGTATTTAAGCTGATTGTAGCAGCATTTGATAATATATCCGATATTTCAAGCCATTTGTACAAGAAAAGAGTTTCCATTCTCGAAACCTTTACAAAGGTCAGGTTGTGGGTTCTGATGCTGGATCTTGAATGTGATCTGTTGATTTTGGAGATGTTTGACAATTTTCTAAGAAACATAAGGTGAGATATTAAGGTTTTATTTATTTATTTTTCCCCTTTTGATTGGTATAACATGAGCATTTGGATACTCTATATTTATGGTCGACATTTTAGGCTGTACATATGTTTTGGCTCGTAAAAGTTTCTTTATTTGAGGATGCATTTTGCTCCTTTTTGCGGCAAATGCCCTCTTTGGTTTGCAATTAATTTAAAGATGGCTTAAGTTATGTGATTGAATTTATGGTCAATGCTTGTCTCTTGAAATAAGAGCATATTCTTAAATTTTTTTTTTTCTTGTACCACTAATTGTGAAACATGATGTTGTTTGAAACTCCTGAAATACATTTCTCCATTGCAAACTTTGTCTCTGCTTGAATTTACTCTTCGTGGATGATGTAAAATGGCGTATATGCAAGCTATTGGTCGCCAAAGAAACTTTGTTTACCTCACTAATAGATGAACTTTGTTGAATGATTATTTATGGTGTCTTGTTATGGTGTTCTAATACTTCTTTTGAGTGTTTTACTCACCACTTAAGAGAGAGAACAAATTGATGGTTCATGGACGGTTCACAAAAAGTTGTTTGTCCGCTGCTACTAAACACTTTGTTTTTTTCCCTGTAAAATTAGACATTCCATTCAGTTTAATGATGTGATATGGATAAAAAAGGCATATTCTTAGAATACAATGTGTAGTTGATTTTTTTTCTTTTTTTTTTGCTATTGAGCAACTGTATTACTGATTGCCTCGTCCTTATTAAGCTTCTGCTTTGGTACCTATCATTTCATATTCTCGTGGCACAGAATGTAATTTCTTATGATAGACACCTACAAAGTATTAAACCTTGTGTTTGATGTTCCTTGGTTTGGACTATGGTATACAATGGCAATAACAACAACAAGAAGAAGCCTTGGTCCTAAAAAGTAATTTGATGGTATATAATATGTTTAATTGGATATGCTAATGGTTGAATTGAATGTGGAAAACTTTTAGGGAAAGCCATCCTGATGTTGTCTTTATGTCTATGGGATTCATTATGATCATGGTCTTGGAGGGTATTGAAGAGATACCATCAGAGCTTCTATCCTCCCTTTTGGGAAGTGCAAGGAAGGGAAACCAGGTGAAACTTGTTCACATAACCAGTCTGTTATTAATCATATATTGATTATGTTCTTAATTACTAGATAGAGTTTTGCTATATATAGCTTTTCTGCTCTCCAGAATGTTCTACCTATTGCACGGAAGTTAGCTGAGAGAGTAATTGAAAATTGTGGTTTGAAGCTTGCTCCATACATGCATAAAGCAGTGCAATTTGCAGGCTTTCCTTTGGACAATTATGGTAAAATTGTTGCGTACATATGTGCACAAAATTCTGAGACTCTGGAGCTTGGAGTTCTTGCTTCTCAAGATAACAGTACTAAGAAGGATCCGGTATGCATGTTACTGTGGTTTGGTACATATTTTTTTTCATGGTTCATACTTGCGATTCATTTAGCGATTATTTTTTTAAATGATCCTCAGCCATGGTTTTATGTTGAATTATTCATGACGTTCTAAACTCTATGCAATTTAACTTTATAGCCTAAGAAGAAGAGAGGTAGTTCTTCTGTGGACCAATCGTCCAAGTTGGGACATATTGATTCTCAACACGATAGAAATGTCATGGAAGTTTCTAATCAAACAGTTCGGGAAAATGAGTACAAGTTATCTGCAATGAAGCGGACTGGTAAAATACTGCGAGGGAATGACAAAAGGAATTATAGAAAGAATTTAAATCGACATTTTTCCTATAAGGTGCCACTTTATCTTTAATGAGTGTTGTTTTGATGCTCTGATGAAGGTATTGTGGATGATCACAATGAGCTTACTGCATGGTGAACTGTGCAGAAAATGATTCAATCAGCTAAATGTAATACACAGTCCTCAGTCAACAAGAACACTGCCATGGTGAGATCTCCAATAAAGAAATCCATGATGAAGGATACTCCCAGGATAAAATGGGTAAAAATTCTTTGTAATATTCGTTGTATTCTTGTCTGAAAATATTTCACTATGGAAGTGAGTGAAGTTAATCAATATGACAGTATACACGGATATTTTTTACCTGATATTCGTGAAAATACATTATTTTGTTGTACTGCAGTGGACAAATCAAAATAGAAGAAATTATCGGATGATTTTATGTATCTGGGGCAAATCAACATCTTTTTAAAGTGTTCATTTCTGTTACATTTCAGATATGCGTAGCTCCAGATAACAATAAGAATTTTGGTGAAGATTTGTTCAGATCCAGGATCAGAGTCCCGTGTTCAAATGAGCAGATGTAAGTACGCTATATATATATATATATTTCTTCTGTCACTTGCTATTGGCAAAGATTCAGTATTTGGTTTACATCACATTGCTTTCGAGTGGCTTTCCCCTGGTTCTTCTGTTCTGGGCTTTAGTAGCTGGTTAATAGATCTGATTTTATGTGATGCTCAAAACTGTTCCCTTTAAACTGGCTTCATAGTGGCAATTAGTGTATGATTATCATTTGCGATTTAATGTGTGGAAGTGTCTTGTTTGACTGTTTAGGGAGGGTCAACATACCCATATGTGTGGAAATTGGAGATTCTGGGTTTCATTACAATTTAAAATAGATATTTGGAAACTTTTATATGGAGTTACATTTATGTAGGTAGTGGAGGAGGTAAAGCAAGACTGAGCTTCACCTCGAATTAAGATTTTGTAAGTAGCCAACAAGACTTTTGGTAAGAGGTATTGAGAGTTAGGATAGCAAATTATCCTTTAGTCAATAATGCTAAAACAAATATTTTTGCTCTTTTATCAACAGTGTTCGCTGAAAAATTCTAACAATGTCTTTGCTCATTACTTGAATTAATAAAATAAGCTCGAGAAAGGGGCATGTTTAGATTGATGAGAACTATTCTCAGAATCCTGATTGCTAACATCTCCTTTGAAACATCAGATGCCATAGCCTTAATCTTGTGTTTCGTCATTCTGTCATTCTAGAATAATCTGCTGTTAGGGGGCTGTTTGAGCCATAACTAACATCTTGTTTTGTTGATTCTTTCTTTTAGGCAAGAACAGAAGAAACCAGAAATCAATCCTTGTTCCGTAGCTGGTAAAACAATGTAAGATTATGCCAAAATTCCATGAGCTGATACTTATGTCTTATACTTTGGTGTTTTTGCTGGTATGGAGCCATGAATGGCAATGTAACTTTATAGGAAAGAAGGTACTCCAATAAGGGAATTCGATGCCGAGGTTCCAGAATCTGGCATTGACTGCCCCAGAAGTGTTGAAAACGTATCTAAATCAGAAAATAAAACTCTAAAAGACATGGTAAACACAGAACAGAACAGTGCTGTTGAATCAAAGGATGGAAGTGACCGAAGTTGCAGTGAATCAGAAGAGTCCGCTTTCAGTGCTGCTATAAAGTTGAAGGATGACTCACTTGAGCCTAGAACCACAGAAGACCAAGAGCCACCCAAAATGGCTTTTGAAGAGTGTAAATATGAAAATGGGCTAACAAAAAATATGGTAACAAAATTAATGCTACTGAAAGATTGGGTTCCTCCAAAGTTGAAGAAATTAAGGACACCCAGAAGAGCAAAAGATCAACCGATTATTCAGGATCAAGATGACCTGGAACAAGAAGAGCAAAACGGCAGCAGAAAGGTCAGTGGCGAAGTAATTTAATTCCTTACCATTTTGAAAATAATTTTTTCGAATCAGGTTTCGATGTTACACATCTTTCTGAGTTAGTGCCCAAAGTAGTCGCTTTTAGATAGGCCAAAACATATGAAGCTTAGGCCTAGGTCTTATCAGGCCAAAACTTACTGTTTTTAAAGATTTTCGTTCTACAAATCTTTGGCCCAATTGTTATTTATTTGGTGCATAACTTGAAATTCACTTGCTCATCTCCTAGCCCATTTCTATAGAACAAAACATATGCATTGACCGTACTACACTTAACCGCATTATGATTGGCTAATTTATTAAACTTAGAACCAAAACCAATACTACTTTTCCATTTTTTTATCTTATTTGAGAAGATCTAAAAAGAAAATGTCATTATAGAATCAATGTATAGGTTTATATTATACAATTCGTACCTAATCCTTGTTATCAGTCCGATGCTTTCTCTGATCCCAACTTGTTTTATTATATTATTATGTGATACTCCATTGTTTAACATCTCTAGTGTAGGTTTAAACTTTAAGGCATAGTTTTGTAATCTTTAAAGTTGTACATATGCTTGTAGTGTATATACATAGGAAGTCAATTGTGGAACCCATTTAGGTGACTATGTCAAACTTGAACCCATGCGAGTTCTTTTGATTCTTATCCACCCAATTGCTCTGCAAACCCATCTCTCTTTCTGTGGGTTTCAAAAGGCTCTTTTAAAATTATAGGAATAATTTTTGTGATCTTTATAGTTTTAATTGTTTCTTAAATGAACTTCTCATGCTTCTTTTGTCTTCTTTTCCTTTCCACGTATTCTATTCTTTCTTTTAATACACACACGCAGAAAGACATATAAAAATTCATTAAGATTTTTTATTTTGTGCATATGATAAAAAGATTGTGATAATCTTTGGCTTGATTACAATTATTAAGTGGGACTTCCAGGTTGTGTACTTTATGGAATTAGCTGCTCTGGTTTTAGCCCCACACCAAATTCTTCTCTCATCCTCATTGTTCATTGTTTTTTAATTGATACCCTTACTAGAAGGATACAACCTAGAGTTGACTAAACTATTACTTATTTAATTTAATTCTATCTAATAGGATGGGTAAGCAGTTGGTGCTTTTCCTCTGCCAAAGACCACTTGTATTATTTTGAGTATTGGAAAGGATTTTCGTACCTAAATCTATTGACATGTCGTATATGTACTTACCATTGAGCTATGTTTTGGTGTGCGACCACTTAGTATTATTTTAGTGGCAATGAAAAATGTTAGAAGATTTGTAAAAATTTTCTAATGTCGAAACTTTTTCTTTTTGTATAAATTTTGATTGACAAGGAAAGCACACATAGTATGAAGTGTTTATAAAATTACTATTAAAGTATGTGCTAACTTATCATATTGATTGATATGATGTTATAGTATTAGTAAAGATTAATTATATAAGGAAACATTTTATACTTTTAAAATTAAATTGTTGTTGAAGTGTTGAAAAAAAGTGTTGGGACATATCATTTCCTTATTGGAATTTTGCTTGTGAAGATATGAGAAGGAATAATTGCGTTTTCCCTTTTAAGCTCTTCCTCTATCCAGAAAATAATAATAATAATAATAATAATAATACTTGATATTTTCGAATTTTACAAGTGTGAAAATCTTTATAATTTTATGGTATAGTTATGTTATTTTTGAATATGTCAATTCTTCTATTTTAATGTTTAAATTTTGTTTTTTGCAAATTAAGTGCTTGAATGGTTTTTTTTTTTCAGTTCATTTCATTGGAATTTTTTGTTGGGAAATTAAATGATATCACATAAAATATTCATCTCTATCCTTTATTTTTTTTTTAACCTTTTACAGCTTTATATTTTTTTTTACTTTAAAATGAAATTAACAAAAATTTAAATAGAATGAAATAAAAGAAAATCGGAACAATTTAAAGAAAATAATGTTAAATGATAGAGGGTAAAAATTTTCATATCGATTTTTTCTACAAAAAATTTTGGTTAAATAAATTTGGTTGTAAAAAATTAATTGGTTTAAACACTTGATTGGCACAAAAGAAAAAAAAAAGGGTAAAATTGACAGTTATTAGAGAGACTTGATATGGATAATTAATTTTAATTTTTTTTTTCTCTTTTTAAAATCTAGGTTTCTCTTTACAAACACAAAAGGGTCTGATTCCTACTCAAGACAAGAAATGAAACTTAGATGCCAATTCTGATTCCATCTCTGCCCTTATTTGGAGTAGGCATAGAATTGTCTTTGGGATGATTGATTGACTAAAATGGAATTAGAATTCAAGATCTAAGTCTTTTTTTTTTTTTTTTCTTTTTTCATCTTCGCCTTGTAAGAGTAATAGCAATGCTTCGACAAAAATAAATGCATCAGGCAGAATGTAATATCTTTATATCTTGGATGGATTAGGATTTATAATGTCAATTTCAATCCAATTTTAAGGTTGGGATTATCTTTTAACAGTCTTGATAGATTGGCTATCCTTATAAAAAGGACCCTTTGAAAGAAGATAATCATGTTTATGACTTTGTTAATGTATGTGTTGTTTATTGGGTGGATTGAGGTGTAAAGAGAGCCCTATCATTACAAAAGTTAAGAGTTTTGATAGGTACAAGATAAGGACATATACCTGCAAATACAATATTTGCATGTAGCTTTTTCTAAAATATTCATATTATTTATTATTTTTATGGAAAAATCTTTCAAGTTAAATGTTTTTATTCCCTTAATTTTTTATTTCAAAGTAAAATAGAATGATTATTTGGGTATTAACCCATGGTGACAAGACTATTATATGTAAGCCATCTTGCTCACATTCCAAACATGTGGACTCTAATCATGTTCGTGTCTTAAATAAAATGTAAGGAGAGAATTTATGCTAATCCTATTTAACAACTTAATACTCTCAAGTATCTGCCTTTATTCCCATTTAGAATTCTGCATATAACTAATTGAATTTTGAAGTACAATCAATCTTTAAGGGCCCAAACGACATGTCAAAAATTATTTGGTTATCATCAATTTCATTTCTTTATTTATATATATATATATATATTTTCCGACCATTGAGTACTACTCTCAAAACACTTCCCTTCACAACGTTGCATTCACTTTCTTTTTATCTAGAACAGTTTCACATTTTAAACAAATTTGTTTGGAGAAATAAAATAATCACAAACACAATCTCACAAAATCATCCTTATATGTGCATATAATTTTACCAAATGGATCAAGTTCACAGCTCACATCATAGGAACATGACAACATTAATTTATTTGGAGTAATGGTTGTTAATGACTTTGTTTATAACAAGTCATGTTGTCGTGTTCCTATGAGTATGCAAAACCAAGAATGTCCCTTATCTTGAGCCTTGTCCGAACAACCTTTACCATTCTCGTTCTCAATTCCCTTTTTGTTTTTTATTTAAATTCAATCGGCTAATCAAATAATTACTTTTACTAAATGTTCTTGTTTTCAACCGTTTTATAAACAGGCAACAATTAACTGTTATTAAAATAATTGGTAGTCTAATATTACTAAGCAAGCGCTCAAGCACTATAATAGCATATTTTTCTATTAAAATATGAAATTATATTTAAATGATCGCACATTATTATATTTTAAAATTTTATCTAACTTATGGACATATATAATTTTAAAATATAATAATTAATAAAATCAGTCAAGTTTACAATAATTAAAACTTTTTTTATTGTTTTGTAGGATACAAACTTATGAAACCAATTTTAGCGATTCCATACTATATTAACCTAAAGATTTGATACAATGTATATGGTTTTGAACAACTAATGCTAGTTTTGGTCCTAATTTCAGCAAACAAATATGAAAAACAATTTACAAAAGCATATAATTAAAATTATGGTGGACTAATCTTGCATTTAACAATTAGATATGAGATATATTCTTTAGAATTATGGTCCATGCTTAGGTATAATTATGCATGCTCTAAGTCAAAAGACTATATTTAAGAAAAAATTATTAGACTAATTAAGATTAATTATGACTCTAATGTAGCTCTTAGTGGTGAAAAAAAGTTAACTAAGTGTCTAAAAAATTATTATATTAAATTAAAAATGAAAATATTGTAACGTAGTTAAGAGCACATCAGAAATGGGTGCGGCTTAACCCCAAAGCTATCAATTGGAAGAGAAAAAAGACGTTTAAAAGAAATGAAAGCGATAAAAAAATTTAGGTTACTGGCGGGCAAAATCCTATTCGCAGAGGTAGGGTAAAGCTATAACTCGCCTTTCTAGACTGACGCGTAATGAGTATAGCTTTTATGTTTTAATGATTAGAGGTGGAATATATAAATTAATCTCAGTATTTGAAAAAAATTATTTTGATCACCAAACTTTTAAAATGACATTTTAATATTTTAAACTCTTTTTTTTTTAATTTATGTATGTTTGCTCAAGTAAGAAATTAAGATGTTATATACACTCACTAAATTAGCGAGTTATATCTGATAAGATTGCATAATGTGACAACTATATCATCGACTAAATGCATAAATTGTTTTCCATACTTGTAAAAAAAATATTTTTATCACCTCAATCTTTAAAATAATATTTTAGCCCTTTTGACTTTTTTTTATATTTGTACACTGCCAAGTAATGATTTTTTTTTTTTTTGTATAATTACCTTACGTGATAGATTTTACATGCCACGTCATTTGCGAAATAATGACCAAATACAATAATTACCCATTGTATTTATATAAAAATATTTTTATCACCTCAATTTTTAAAATAACCTTTTAACTCTTTTGACTTTTTTTATATTTGTGCACTGCTAATGTCACGACCTGTTTCTATGGGCCGGACCGGCACTAGGACCTGGGTAAGCTTAAGGCCCCCGAGGCCCGTAGTAAGCCTAATCTCTGATTTCAACACCATAATTACATGAAAATATTCTATAAGTTGGCCCATTATATTTTTAATAACTCAAACATTCACAGGGCCTTATTTTATTCAACTCAATCATTCCCATAAAGTCTTACATACACTTATCATTATTATTATTACAATCATAAATCTTAACATAACTACGGATTTTCTACTACTGTATTACTACAAGGAATTCTAAATAATTCTATCTTATACATTTACATATTTCTTTAAATAACTTCAAAAGAAAGAAAACTAAAACTCCAAATATATACAACTGATTCACCAATTCCTGAAACAATATAAAGGATAAGGGGGAAAAGGGTGAGTATAAAACTCAGTGAATAATAATAATATAATACCAAACCCACACATTCACACAAATGATACTTAAGGCATTCTAAATGGACATTCTCCATTCACACAATGACAATCATATCACCCACAAACAACTGCAACCATATGCACATCAAGTGGTTTTTAGTCAGTGAAATCACCATAACAGGACCATGCTCTCCCCAAGCATGCTTTAATATCCATCATATCACATCGTGTGATTCCATGGTCCT
>CANUEX010053961.1:0-15943 GCA_948099535.1 Jatropha multifida
AAAAACAAACCGTCCAAGGTAAGTTGCCGGGGAGAAAAAAATAGTGACGCACAGTGTTTTTCAAAAATATCCGATTCGGGTCTAATTTAAATTAATTCGGTCCAATTAAAAAAAAATATTGGTCCGATTTTATTCGATTAATGGTTATTCAATAAATTTTCGGGCGAACCAAAATGATTTTCGATTCCCATAATATTACGTGGCGTAATATTATTGGCTAATAATTTACAATTTAAATGTAAATGGGAATGATTCGAAATAAAAATTTCAGGGTATTACAGTAGAGTAACCTAGTATTTTCAAAATTAAATACTTGTCTAATGTGGTTTTCTGAATTAAATATGAATACTTCCATCAGCATCTTCTATAATACTAGAAGTAGAAATATTTTCAATAGATACTAGATGACTAAGTTCTTGAAAATCCCATGAATTTCCTTGAGTTAATTCATGCCATTTTAACCTTTTAGGAGCATCCACTTTTGTATGTTGAGTATTAGCTTCAAAGATAATTGTCTCATATCTAGTTAAAGAGTATCTAAATCTATGACCTAGGGTAGTTGTCATAATCTTATAATAAATTCTACAAATAACTAGTGTAGATCTAGTACTATGTGAAAAATTCATATTTTTTTTTTATTTAATTGTTAGCGTTAAGGCATCTAGAATATTTGGACCATAAAGAGAAAGAAAAGTTTAGATAGCAATTAAAGTAAATAGAACCATAAGCTCAATTGGTTTCAATCATAACTAATAGATAATTTGAAAAGTTTAAAAGTCTTGCATCTTGTAAGCATGCAAAAATAGGATTATCTAAACTGACTCAAAATAAAGATTTAATTGCAACTTGAATCATACCTATATGCAAAAATTTGTATTTTTCTTTATGTTTCAAAATAGCTTATGGAGAAAATAATTAAATATTTTCATGCATATGACTTAATGGAATAGACTGTTCGATCCGTTTAATTGAATAATCAGAAAGAAAAGCACAAGAAGTAATGTTATAAATAGTGTTCATATCATGTTTAGGGATGAACCAATTATGTAGCTAATTTTCTACATGAGCGATACTCATCTCTTGGTTATTCAGATTACAAAGGCTAAAACTAGGGTCATTAATATTAAAACACTTATTATTAGAAAGAATATTTAATAATCTACTCATTATGTTGATTAATAATTGTAATTAGAAAATATTGATTATCAGGACCACCAAGTACACGGCTGACCAATAATAATCCAATAGCTTGTAATTACAATTAATAAGAGCTTAACTTGTAAATTTCTATTTTTAATTCCCAACAATAAATCATTACATAATTAATAACCTTATCTCTACTACCTATAAAATTATACTCTATAATTGTGATATAATTACAATGATAATTAGCATAGAGAATTTATTTAAACTTTCTATGTCAAAACTACATCGTTTTGATGGTAAAATATTTATTATTATAGAATAACACTAGCTAGCGAGTGAAAGTATTCTTCTTAACAACATCAAAAGAATAACCAAAAGGAAAAACATATTTGATGATGTTAAAATATATGTAAGCATTTTATTTGAAAAATTTGCCTAACTAATACACTTCAACTCTATTTTCAAATTGACTAATAAAAAGTTGAGCACATGCTTAATGTTTCTTCCACAATTTCACATTAATAAGGTTGAAAATATAATCAAATGTGCATGTACATTATAGGAAAATAGTTCTTTGCCTATAAACATAGAACAACCTTATAAAGTCATTTCATAATCGCTAAAAGTTAGAAATCTACACACTCATTACCATGTCTATATATTTTAAATCATGCTCAAATAAACCAAAACACAACCTATTCTAGTATCCAATCATGTCTTAAAACGATAATTTCATTAAAAAGATATTTTTAGTTTATATATATTTCTCTTTTACAAAATACTTTTTGTTACTATTCATCGTTAATTTTATTTAAATTTAATTTTTTTATTGATTTTGTTTCATGAATACACAAAAATTCATGTAAATCTTAAAATATATAATAGTATTATAAATTTATAGTTCAATTATTTATTATTGGTTATTTGGTTAAAATTTAACCATTTGAAAAAACTTTACAATTCTAAATTTATTGGATAAAGATATAAGGATGGATATAATATTATAAATCATAATTATATTTTAACATTTATAAAAAATATATATAAAATTAAATTGATCAAATTGTAAATTGTAAATTAAAACTATCAACTTCAAAAATGTAGATCTTACACCAGTTTTACTATTGCCACTCTCGTCACTAGAAATAGATCGGAACTCGAAAGGCATAGCGCCACCGCAAGGAGAGCCTCGATCGGCGCTGTAAAGGCTTCGGTCAGTCAAAAAATGCCGATGACGTGATTATCGGTGCCTGAATGTTTGATAGCCACCTTTTTGGATGGAAAAATTACATTGTGAGACGGAGACAAACCTTAAGGATGTCTGAGTAATTTGATCAAAATACATGGATGAAGTTATTAATTTAACCAAAATCCAGGGATGAAATAGTAATTCTCCCTACAATTAATTTACCACTTGCTCACCAATGTCACTGCTCGTCCGTCCAGTAACAATTAAGATAGCTCATTATTTTTTTATAATTTTTCCAGAAAAAATATTTCATTAATCAAAAACTAGAAGATAATTTTAAATTGCAATAAAAAAAAATCTAAAAATATGTGAATTCTCAAATTAAGAAATTCAATAAACAAAATATAGAAAAATCCACAGCCAGCCCCATGCATGTAACTAGAAAGTATTGGATTGGGCCTCATAACAAAAGGTTCAAATAAAAATAAAATAGAAGAGATAATGTTTCTGTTTGCTTATGTATACAGGTGTTGGTGAAGGAAGCCAAGAAGCTGCCAAGTTGCCGAAGAGAATGAAGCGAAGGCCCTCAGTGGTGCATGCACAGAGTAAAACCGCATAAACACCGGACACTAACTATCTAATCACCACATGTCGAAGGTTCAACCTTTGAAACAAACCCTGGTGGACACGTGGCAAATGGGCAATAAACCTTTGTACACATGTTACATTCTTGAAATGACACAGCGGGTATGGAGTTTGCAGGAAAAGCATTTTACGTGTCTATTTAGGAGCTTGTACCAAGACATTAGTGATGGTAACTGAAAAGCAGTATTCCCCAGGTTTTCTGAAAGTTGCTAAAAGATTACTTAAGTGTTGTTGTTTAAAGCAAGAGAGATTTCTGTAGCTGTGTAGATAGAAATCAAATATGAAGGTTTGTTATTCTTCATTTTACTTTCTTTGGTTAATTTCTTCTTCTTCTTTATATTTAATTTACCTGCAAGTTTTCCTGGAATAACATTGTGAACTATACAATTGGGACAGTCCTTTTTACAATCACTGAATCGATAAAAACTTTCGTATTTGAAAGCTTTTAACTCGCCAAAATGGTAAAACCTCTTGCATCGAAAAGCTTCAAATCTGAGCTCTTCCGCTCCCCACATACTAGTTTAGCAGTCATATATATCCGCTTTTAAGATTTCAGAGTAGTTTGACGGTCTTGAATATTAAGTTTTCAAGATAGTTTGGTAATTGATTAATTACGCGTTCGTCAACATAATTCAGACCAGTAATTAATTTATTATTTTAAGTAATTTAATAATTGAATGTGTATCTTGATAGAATGATTTAATAATTAATTTATTATTTTCAGTAGTGTCTCGAGACTATTGTAGATTGCCTTTGCTTTAATAACTAATTATCATATATGGAAACGTACTGAAGGTCCATGAGAAAAGGTCTCAGGCTCATGCACCAGCTGCCGAAGAAGGTAAAATAATGACAAGGAAGCAGAAGGCAGAGAACAAAGGACAGGAAGGAGAACAATCTCCCAAGAAGGCAAAAAGCGAAAATGACACTAGTCATTCTTCTAATGGGAAAAGTAAAGCTGATATTGCTAAAGAGTTTGAAGATTTCTCTAAGGCCATCAGAGAGAATCTTTCTATTGCTCAAATGAAAGAAATATTAGATATGAATGATCAAGATTCATCTGGCTCTGATGGCGCTATTACCACTAAATGGTTAGTTGATACCTCCAAACTTATAATTTGAAATGATGCATTAGTTATTAATATTAAATTAATCTTTTTCCTTAATTGAACAGTCAAGATTTGCTGTTTCTTGGAGCATTAGGGAAATGCCCATTGTGTGATTGCAAGTTGGAGTTTGATGGTAAAAGGTATAGCTGCAGAGGGTTTTATAGTGAATGGTCTAGTTGTACTTTCAAGACCAGAAGTCCACCAAGGATAGAAGAGCCAATCAAATTACCTGATTCTGTTCTAAACTCTCCTATTGCAGATGTAAAACTTTCAACTCTCATCATCTGTATATATTTGTTCATTGTAAATTCAATTCATTTTGTTGATCTATAATGTTCTTGTGTGTTCTTTAGTTGCTAAAGAAGTATCAAGAACCTAGCCGTCGGCCTCCTCAGGATTTAGCTGATCCAGTCAAGCCTTTTGCAGGAATGCTGGTTTCTTTATCAGGCCGTCTTTCTCGAACACATGTATGTTGTTGATGTTGGTTTGGCGTTTTTCAAGCACCAATCCAACAATGCCAAAGATTATTAATAGATTTGTTTTAGATTGAGAATTAAATGAGCATTTTGGTTGATGAATGCAGCAATTTTGGAAGAAGATCATTGAGAAAAATGGAGGAAAGGTCTCAAATTCTGTTGTTGGTAATTGACTTAGTAATTTTTATTTCACATTTTTTTTCTTTTGAATTTGTTGGACTCTTTGTTCATCTGTCTGTTAGCAAACATTACTTGTGTAGGTGTGAGTTGTCTAGTCACTTCGCCTGCGGAGCGAGAGCGTGGAGGTTCTTCTAAGCTCGCAGAAGCAATGTAAGCATATAAATTTCTTGAGGCTTTTCTAATTGAATGCATACATATGAAACAAATATTTTACTTAGCATACAAATGGTAAATGTCTCTATAAAATGTACGACTCTCAATTTAATAGGAATGAGAATATGAATTTCTAATTTTCAAAATATAGAAGCCTGTAGTGATGGAAGAATATTATTTGACATTCTATAAATTTAATATTTAAGTTGAAATTTTCTGTTGCAGGGAGAGAAGCATACCTGTTGTGAAGGAAGAATGGCTGCTAGAAAGCATTGAGAAGCAAGAACCCCTACCATTAGAAGCTTATGATATTGTTTCTGATCTTGCTGTGGAAGGCAGAGGAATTCCTTGGGATAAACAAGAACAGAGCGAAGAAGCTCTTGAGTCCATTTCAGCAGAAGTATATACACCCTCACAAATACAACTCTTTTCTAATTCTTTGAGTTGAGAAATTAGGATCAGTCTCAAGAAAACAATAACTTACACTTTTCTGTTTGCAGCTCAAGGTATATGGCAAAAGAGGAGTTCATAAGGATGCCAAATTGCACGATCGGGGTGCACAAATATTTGAGAGAGATGGGATATTGTACAATTGTGCATTTTCTCTCTGTGACATGGGAAGAGAAATAAATGAGTAAATATTGAAGAAAACTTTTCCACTATATGTTCCTTTTAATTGACATTTCTCTGTCTTAGAGTTTTACATTTTGTGCTTACTTGTAGATATTGTATCATCCAACTTATCACAGTACCAGAAAGTAACTTGCATTTGTACTACAAGAAAGGGAAAGCAGGTGATGATCCAAACGCAGAGGAGAGGCTTGAAGAGTGGGAAAATGTGGAGAATGCTATTAAAGAGTTTGTAAGGCTCTTTGAAGAAATTACTGGAAATGAATTTGAGCCGTGGGAGAGAGAAAAGAAGTTTGAAAAGAAACGACTAAAGTTCTATCCTATTGACATGGTAAGGTTTTGTATATGTATGTCTTCTCTACACTATAGCTTAGATTGTGCTGTGTTCGATAAAGATTTTATTTTTTATAATGCAAATAGGATGATGGGGTTGATGTGAGACAAGGAGGGCTTGGTCTTAGGCAGCTAGGAGTTACAGCTGCACATTGCAAACTTGAACCCAAGGTTGCAAATTTTATGAAGGTTTTGTGCAGTCAGGAGATTTACAGGTATTGCTTTGCCCCATCTGTTTTTCTACTTATTCACTTGCAAATTAGGAGCCTTAAGGCCTATTTGGACACAGGTATGCCATGATGGAGATGAGTTTAGACCCACCCGACCTACCAATGGGGATGCTCTCTAATCTTCATTTGAAAAGATGTAAGAACTTCTCACTTGCTCCCTGGCCCGACCTGCCCGCCTGCTTCATATGTGTATAACTAAGTTATATAACATTCAGGTGAGGAGGTTCTACTTCAGTTTGTAGCAGCAGTGAAATCAATGAAAGGGACTGAGCAGAAGGCTGAGGCTGTTTGGTCAGATTACAGCCAGAGATGGTTTAATCTTATGCACTCCACTAGGCCTTTGATCCTAAGAGACCAGGATGAACTTGCAGATAATGTACAGCCCAATATATGCATTTTAGTAACTACAGATGAATGTTGAAATTTTTCTTCAAATCATTCCTTATATGATTATGGATTTAATTTGTAGGTCGCAGCAGCGTTTGAGACTGTCCGGGATATAACTGTGGCCTCACATCTTATAGGAGATATGTCTGGTTCAACTCTTGATGATCCACTGTCAGATCGATACAAGAAGTTGGGATGCTTAATTTCTCCACTGGAGAAAGATTCTGATGACTATAAAATGATTGTCAAATACTTAGAAAAAACTTATGAACCAATCAAAGTTGGTGATATTGTGAGAATACTCGAATTTTATGCACTGCTTTCTTTAATTTTTGTTGGTATCTTGTCAACAATTACATCTATAATGTATTCACTTTGTTGCAATTTAGGATTATGGAGTATCTGTTGAGAATATTTTTGCTGTTGAATCAAGCGCTTGGCCTTCTTTAGATGAAATCAAGAAGTTGCCAAACAAAGTCTTGTTGTGGTGTGGTGAGATTAATCTTCAACCAAACCAAACTCATAGAACTAATTGTAGTTCTCTTTCTTTTTTCGTTTTGGGCTATAGCAGCAACTTATTTTTACATATTAATCTCCTTCAGGTACCCGAAGTTCGAACTTGTTAAGGCATTTGCAGAAGGGCTTCTTACCAGCTGCTTGTTCTCTTCCGGTGCCAGGTTATATGGTAAAGTACATTAAAATACTTTTTTTCTTTAGCATATATATTGGATTCCTGATTAGGTTTGAAATGAACTGATTTGGCTTTACAGTTTGGCAAGGCAATTGTTTGTTCTGATGCTGCTGCAGAAGCAGCTAGATATGGTTTTACTGCTATAGATAGACCGGAAGGATTCCTGGTTCTGGCTGTTGCTTCTCTTGGAGATCAAGTAACTGAGATTTCCAGTCTGCCAGAGGTCTGTTTGTTTCGAAGCCCTAAAACTATTTTACACTTCATTTTAACAAACAAAGATCCTGAAAGAACTGTTATTAAATTTGCAATAGGATACAAAATCCTTTGAAGAGAAAAAGATTGGCGTAAAAGCGTTAGGGAGGAAGAAAACAGTTGAGTCGGAACACTTAATGTGGGAAAATGACATAAAGGTTCCTTGCGGCAGCTTGAAGCAATCAGAGCATAAAGATAGTCCTCTGGAATATAACGAGTATGCTGTCTATGATCCAAAACAGGTACTACTACTAATAGAATTCTGTGTTGTGGGGCTTTATAGAATATTATAGCACTAACAGTTCCTTATTTTTTTCCATGATTCGAATTGCAGACATGCATAAGGTTCCTGGTGGAAGTCAAGTATGAGGAGAAGGATGTGGTTATGGACACTGCAGAACCATGAGTTGAAGAAGGTTCTTTTTGTGTATTCCTAACTTTTTGCCATTCTCTTGTTCTGGGGACACAAAAACATAGACAGGGGACTTTCGTTTTGCTAAAGTTTAAGTTTTTAACATCTGATGCTCTCAAGTATATGTTGATGGATTTTGTTGTATATAATATAATCATCACCAAGGCTAACCTATGTTGTAGCTTTGACTGGACTTTGTTGCATGTAATGTTAATTCTAGTTTTGCCTACCATTTCCCTTTTCTCTCTCTCTTATGGATGTGAAAAATCATTTGGCAGTGCATCTAAGGCCGCATTATGCGTCTTACATATTATTTTATTATCACTGTATTCTCCCTTCATCTAAGGAAAATCTTGAATTCTACACATCACAATGTCGAGGGAAATTATGTTAAGGAATTGTTTGTTAGGAGGTATAAGCTTTAATTGAGGTTGAGTTGAGAATATCACTAAGTTAAAAGTTTTAAATAGCTATTTAAAATTGTTTTGCAGTACAATATAAATTATATTGTTTTAAGAAATTATTATTTAATGCTCATGTAAGGCTCCAGAATTCTGGCATCTGAAGTTCCAAAGCAAGGTTAGCTGTAACTTAACAATCATCTAAAGTTCAAAGCGAGAATCTTAGAAGTCAATTCCCTAAATTGCTAGGCACTTCTCTTGATCTTAGGATCAAATGTCTCGACCTATAGTGAAGAATGAATATATCTAATAAAACGAAAAAAGGCCAATTGACATGTTCCTGCATTTGTATTTTTTCAGGGTCAGAGCTCAAATTAGCGAAAGCAACAGACGGAAGCTTTCTACCTAAATAGAAGTAATGCAAAGAAATATCATACAAATTGCCATCGGTGGGAATGTTCAATTCTTTTGCCTACACTGTATTATATGATACAAAGGCCTGTAGGCTATACAAGCACGTCTACCCAAATACAAGCATATTTTTACAACTAATGGCAGCGTCCACTCCTAAATTCAATTAAAAGCAACATCACAAAACAGCAAATTCAATTTCTGAGATCTCATATACGATTAATAAAATTATGGAGGAGTTTAAAGATTCTCAAATGAGCATATTAAGGAATGAAAATAATCAAGAAGAGAATTTGAAGACTTTGAAAGACAAAACAGAACCCACATCTTGAAATCATATTCTAGTCAATTTTCCATTATCAACCTAAGCCACCTTGAATGGTGCAAGGCCAGAAAATGAAACAGAAATCTTCGACTATATTCCTTTTGAGTGTCTTGTGGAAGTAATTACAATTACAGCAATACAAAGACTTAACCTTGCAAAGAGATTCTAATTTTTCAAAAACAAAAGATCCAACCTGGAAAAGATTCAGTGGTAAATTACCACAGGAGGAAACTTGAACTTGTCTGAAACGAATGGTATTAAGCGTGGAACATTCACCAAATCGCGATAAAAATCATACTCTGCTTCATAATCGTGTAAACCAAGCTCACCTTTTTGATTTGTGTGATAATGATGCTTAGTTAAATTCGATTTTCCGAATCCAAATATGCTAACTCTGTCGCATATCGCCACAGCTAGCATTACAGCTTGAAAACCAGAGGAGTAATGGAACATAGCACCATCATGTGTAGAGCCCCATTCATCCAATGCTTTACCCGTCCCTTCTGCAAACCGCTTCAAAGAATAGTATTTCACAATTCTTGCACATAACACATCAAAGCGGGGATCAGTGACGATCAAAGGCGCCTCATGAGACGAATTGCAGATGGTATAGTCCAAGAAATGCATCGGTTGACAAATATACATAACCATAGGAACATTAATCCCATATGGATGACAAAAACATCCTTGCCTTCTTGCACAAAGATGCAATATGTTGCTATTTACAAAGGAAATATTGGTTTTAGATCCAACAAATTGCTCAAATCTCTCTGTTCTTGCGTTGTTCAATCGAATTACAATCTCATGCCCATCAATCAACTTCCCATAATCTTTTTGCAACAAAATCCCACTATTTCCCACTACAGCACAAGAACCATATTTGTTGTTTAAGCCCACCAATCCATTACTAGCATCAATTGGATTTTTCACAAGCCCTATCAAGTTGTTCATTATATCAGGTTGGTACCTCTTTTTTCTAGCCCAATCATGCAATACCCTTCTAAAATCTAACCAATACCTGTAAAACTGAGGTGACCTAAGCATTACAGGTATACCTCTAGAAGAGCTAGCTCTAACATCATGATGATTAAACTTTCTCCAAGTGGCAAAAGTCCTGTACCTTCCTTGACTAAAAAAATTACCTTCTAATAACTGCTCTATTTCCTGCTTTCCTTGAGTTTCACCTAAATCAATAGCTGCATATTTTAGCAGAGTAGAATTGAAAACTGGAACTGGTGGGCTAACTATTACATTGGTTTCTAGCTCGATTGAGCTGAAGAATCCGACGTCGCTACCACCAGCGGCACGGCGGATCAGAATCCGGCAACCGATAGTAATAGCAAACACAATCAGTAACAGAATGCTAAATAGCGGACGGACTGACCTTTTCATCGGCGCAATGAAATCAACAGACGGGTTAATGGGTATTGCTAAATCCGGCCACCACAACCGCCGGTGCCAAATATAGATTGTACGGATCTTGAAGATATCAGATCCATTTTCACATTCATGAATTGGCGGCATCAACAAAATAAGAAAGTGAACTAAAAGACATGACAGTGTTAACAATATCGGGTAAGCTTGTGGATAATATGCATATATTCAGGAACAAGAACAGTTAAAAGCAAGAATCTTGGAACAGGAAAATATAAATTTCATATCAGCATTTATGAGAAAGAAAAGAAAATTTTTAGTGGGTACACAAATCTTGGAGTGGAAAAATTAATTACTACAAGAAAGTGAAATAAGAATTGCAAATAGGAATGGAATTTGGATGTGAGGTTTGGTAAACAAATGGGAATTTCATGACTAAAACTTGATAAGATCTAAAACACAAAAGAGAAGGGTTTTTATGGCCGTGGGAAGTAGTGGAGAAAGGACGGAGAGAGTAATTTAAAGAGTGTGAGTCTTTATTTATAGTTTATTAACGATGTATCCTTTTTCTTTTTCTTTTTTTTGTTTTAATATTTGATGGTCTGTTAGCTGGTTTTGGTGTCTCAGTGAGGTTATTTCCAGTGATTGGAATTGGAATGATGGATTTCTGATGATGATGTGGTGGTGGTGGGATATGCAGTGATTGTGATTTGGGGTAGCATTAAATTTTGTTTACATTATTAGTTTTTCATTCAGATCTTAAAATTATTTTTTAAAATAATAAAAATATTTTACACAAGTTGAGCCGGACTCAACTACAATCTTTATATATTTAATATTTATAATAATTTTTTATTGATTAGATGAGAAATACTAAATTTGAATTCAAACTTACACTTAATCTCTCTTTATCCAGAATCTAATTAAACTTTAATTAATAAAAAGAGAAAGAAATTTCAAATTTAAAAATTCACATTCTCTCCCAATGCAACGATGACTGCAAACAACAAAAAAAAATTATTTAATTGGATAGATTTTTATTATTATTATTGTTTGATGCGCTCACATATCATTCCGGTCATTGATTCTCATCTAATTATATTGTGTTTCGAAATAATGATAAAATGTTAACTAATGAATAAATTAAAAATGGTATAAAGTAAAATTGCTTATATTTGATTTTATAAATTAAAATTAATATTTTCAATAAATTAGGAATTTTAATATTTTTTAATCTCAAACTATTATTTTTAGCTTCCTAATATTAATTAGTATAAATCATATTATTTCTTAAGGAGTAAGTTATTTTGTATTGAATTTAATGAATTCAATGAATAAGAATATTATATAAATTTTACTTTCTAATTGACAGTTAATACAATATTTTACGTTATACCATACCAATAATTTTATTTATTTTCTAATTGTCTATATCTTCGATTATAATATATCAATGATCTTCTCTATAAGGAATATTAATTGGGTGAGTTTAGGTTAATTTATTTATAAACTGCCACAAAATAATAATATAAACTGCAAAAGAGAGTATGGATAGTGTTACATTAAAAACTTATTTTAAATTTAGAGGCACCAACGACCAGACATGGAATAGACGTGCTTATAAAAATCTACATTAAATTTCATAACATTAGAAAAAAATGGAAAAATTAGCAAGAAAAAAATGGCATGGAGAGGAATTGAACTCATGTCCTCCCACCATGCACACGTGCCATTTGAACCAATGGTCCTCATGCAATTCCTTGTATTTCAAAATAGTTATGAGATATGTCTTCTACTATCATTTCAAGACAGTTTATAAAAAAATTAATTTTAATCATCTTCACCCAATTAATATTTCTTGTAAAAAATGTCATTGATATATTATGATCAAAGATATAGACAATTAAAATACAAATAAAATCATTGTTATCATGTATAATATTGTATTAATTATCAATTAGAAGGTAAAATGTAGTAAAATATTCCTTTCATTGAGTTAATTAATTGAATAAAAATAATTTACCGCTTAAGAAATAAGATGACTTTTTTGCTAATTAATATTAGAAAGTCAAAAACATTAATTTCGCGGTTATAAAACATTAAGATTCCTAATTTATTAGAAACATTAACTTTAATTTATAAAATCAATATAACCAATTTTACTTTATAGCCACTTTAATTTATTTCTTTAGTTGACATTTTGTTATTATTAAAATTAATCATTTTTTTTTTTGCCAATCTCAATATTCTTTTTGCCATTTTCACTGTTATATATAATATCATTTTTCTCAATTTTCTGAGCATGTCAATCCAAAGTTCTTTTAAAAGTGCATAGCCACTTCACTCTTTTAAGGCCCTCCATCTCTATTTATCTGCTTTTTACATTTTACATTTATCAAGCGTATAACATGCAAGATTTCAATTATTTTAATTGTAAGTCGTCTTTTACGTTTTATATTTATCAAGTGTATAACATGCAAGATTTCAAGAATCACCTTTTCCAATAGAAATATGATTAAAAATAAAACTATAACAGGCAACTGAATAGATGTACAATCAAAAATTTTTATTAAGCCTACACATGTGAAAATATTAATTTAATTTTATGAATATGATATAGTAATTGGAATATTCATTATAAGATTCCAAATTCTAAAATGATGAATAATTAAATCACAAGTAACAAGATCGTTAACCCACTTACATATAAAATGAGGAATATACGAAAGAGAAGGTTATAATATACTATTTTGTGTAATTACCTATGAAAGACTGTTAGATGCATGATAGAGGTTGTTTTGGCGTTAGATATTTTATTTTTCATTCTAATTTGGGGGCCACTTGACTTGGCAATGACTAATGGTGGAATAGGTGGATGATTCTTACAAGAGAAGACCTTCTCATAATGTTGGTGATGACAGAGATGACAACAATTAATATAATAATATTAATATTTGGTTGGGTGTAAGACAATGTCTTGTACCTAAGTTTCAACCTCATTTGCAAGTCAGTTTCAGCCGCTACGCCTGCAAGTTTTACGCATCCTTCCTGGTACAGAATCTATGTGTCGGGACGTATACTTTTCAAGGAATATATTTTCAAAATAATTATTTTTAAAAATATGGTTTGGATGTATTCGCGATGCAAATTAACTTTTCGTTAAAGATTGTTTTCAAATTATAAATTACAATAATATTCATAATATAAATCTGAGTTTATTTAAATAATATTTTTTTTATTTGACAGTAGTTCCGCCCCTGATTTCATATTTTAATAAATAATAAATTTTTAATCGGTTAAAAGTTATCTTACGATGGAGTATTTAGCTAATATAAAAAAAATTAAAGATTCAAATTAAAATAGTAACAGAGGAGAATTTATAAATAAAATTATATAGAGGAAATTTTTAAATATGGAACCACCTAACCAGATAATTATGCAAACAATAAAATAAAATTTTTTTTGAATTGAGTTTGATAATAAAAAAAATATTAAAATTTTTTTATTGAAAATTATAAATTAATGTTTTACATTGATTTTACGGAAAATAAATAATATAATAATACAAAGTATGAGTCTCTATTCCAAATTTTGCTAAAGATGATTTATGCAACAGATTGTTCCAGTTATTTTCTATTAATATTAAATAAATTTTAAAAAGTTAAAAAATGTATGGATAAATCACGAATAACTTTTAAATTTAATTTTAATATATTAGAACCTAGATAGATATGTAGTTCGACTTATGAGTAATACTAACACAAACACAAAGAAGTATGTAATATTTACCTGATTATTTTTTATTAATACAAAAAAAATTTTAACTTGTAATTAGATAAACTAATATATATATATAAACTAATATATATAATTATTTTTTATTAATAATTTAATAAACTAATATATATATATATCAAGAGAATAATATTTAAATTTAATATATATAAAACATAGATAGATATGTAATTAGACTTGTAATTAGATATTAAAGCAAAAAAAGTATAATAATTATCTAGTTATCTAATAATTTATATATATCTATTAATATTTATTAAATTTCCAAAATAGACTATCTAACTGAAAAAATATAGATAAATGTAAAATAAATTTTAATTTAATAATAGATATATACTTTAGATTTGTAGTTATATACTAATATTAAAAAAGAAATAATAATTTAGTTATTTCCATCAATATTTAATAAATTCCAGAAAATAAGTTAATCAATTAAACAATATAGGGTGAGATATATATTACTAATACATCAAGATAATACTATTAAATTAAATTAAAATTTATATAATATATAAAAGGAGAGTGAGATACATATTAATTATATATCAAGATAATATCATTAAATTAAATTAAAATTTGTATAATATATGAAAAGAGAGTGAGATATATATTATTAAAAATAAAACATTTCTTTTTATGTAAGTATAATTTAAAATTTTAACGAAAATTATTTATTAATGTAATACCCCGAAATTTTTATTTCGAAACATTCCCATTTAAATTTAAATTGTAAATTATTAGCCAATAATATTACGCCACGTAATATTATAGGGATCGAAAATCATTTTGGTTCGCCCGAAAATTTATTGAATAACTATTAATCGAATAAAATCGGACTAATATTTTTTTTAATTGGACCGAATTAATTTAAATTAAACCCGAATCGGATATTTTTGAAAAACACTGTGCGTCACTATTTTTTCTCCCCGGCAACTTACCTTGGACGGTTTGTTTTTATTTAATAATTAAAAAAAACTTTATAATATTTTATTATTTTTTTATTATTTTATTTTATTTTTATTTTAATTTTTTTTTCTTTAAATCTCCATCATCCCCTTCCTCCCGACGCCACCTTCTTCCTCCAGCCCCTCCATGTGCCTCCACCTCCATCCCAGCCAGCCACCTTCTTCTTCTTCTTCTTCTTCTTCTTCTTCTTCTTCTTCCTCGCTGCCTCTGTTGCAGCAGCAGTCCGCCACAGCAGCATCCTCCGCCTCCTTTCCAGCATCTCCTTTGCGCGAACCAGACCCAGCTGCTGCCCTTCTTGCCGCCACACCTCAGCCGCAGCAAGCTCAGCTTGCTACTCCAGCCACCATCTCCTCCTTCAACCTTCGATTCAAGGATTTTTGGGAATTTGACGATTATTGGGTATAATTTACTATTTTTAGAATTTATTTGACTAAATTTGTGATTGATTAGTTGGTTAATTTTTGAATAATTGGTTGAATGATTTTATTATTTGAGTAGTTAATTATGTTGATTAGTTGATTAATTTATGAATTATATGGTTTGAATGTGTAATACCCCGAAATTTTTATTTCGAAACATTTCCATTTAAATTTAAATTGTAAATTATTAGCCAATAATATTACACCACGTAATATTATAGGGATCGAAAATCATTTTGGTTCGCCCGAAAATTTATTGAATAACTGTTAATCGAATAGAATCGGACCAATATTTTTTTAATTGGACCGAATTAATTTAAATTAGACCCGAATCGGATATTTTTGAAAAACACTGTGCGTCACTATTCTTTTCTCCCCGGCAACTTACCTTGGACGGTTTGTTTTTATTTAATAATTAA